>OU342967.1:11800000-12044615 GCA_910592155.1 Ypsolopha scabrella | reverse complement strand
GTGTCGATAAGTTTTCTTGCTTGTTATTTAAGATTGCTTTGCTTGTATCGCTTGCTTGTTGCATGTTTTTATGCGGGCGGGCGGGCGGTGCACGAGTCTGCATTTTGAATAGCACGACAAGAATTGTTTAGCGGAATATTGCAAATTATATTCATATATCCTTTACTTAGTGATGGACTTCCGCAAGGTAACGCCTATTTCAATTAATCATCTTAGGTCAGCAAGCATAGCTGAACAGGCGAAATTGTATGTTAAACTTACCAAATTACACAGAGTAGCCGCACAGAATGTTTGGTTTAATCAACAATGTAAGAAAAATCAAGTTATCCCCAACTACATAAAACTTAATATTCGTTGTAACACACACACTAGGTCTTCATTTTTAGCTATTAGAAGAGCACAATTGGCTTGGTTGAATGAAGAAATAAGGTATTGGTTTTCTGTAAGAAATAACCTTAAAACTCATCTCAAAGTTCTCCATACTGAATTAACTTTTTCTTTACACAGCACTGAATTTGACAGCTTGGATAGAAAGGCTAGAGATTTGGCATCGAAGGTTGTGCACGAGAAGTATCTCATTCAGAAAAGTAAGTTAGATAGATTAATACAGTGTAATAACGATTTTAGTCGACAGCCCGTGCAAAATTCATCAACTTCTTCATTCTACCCTCGAGTAAAAAATTTAACTAATGTTGTTTTTCCTAATATTAAGATGTTTCTTTTAGAAAAGGGTTTAAAATATAATATTCCTTCTAGTTTGTCCCAAAATTCATTAGAAAATTTAGCTGTTGATGCTGAGATTACTGCAATTGTTTCTAAGCAAGACAATATTGTGAAGAGTTTGGTTACGCATGAAATTCAAGAGTCCGTTGTCTCATCAAGTCTCAAAATTAATCCGGAACTAGCAATATTTAAATCTGTTCAGAGTAGGGTCAACGAAAATAACTTAGTGATTTCCAAGGCCGATAAGGGCAACACAGTAGTAATAATGAATCGTGATGACTATAATATAAAGGTAAATGATGTTATTCAGGGTGACGCCTTTGTTCCTCTTAATTCAGATCCAACTAAGAAATTTCAAGCAGAGTTAAAATTAGCCGTCAACAACACCTCCTTTGTTTTTCCAGACAATTCTCACTATAAAGCAAAATTACTTCCTATGAACCCTATAGCTCCAGCTTTGTACGGTTTGCCAAAAATTCATAAAGATAATATTCCAGTTCGTCCGGTTGTCTCTTATATAGGTGCTCCAGCTTATGATTTGTCAAAACGGTTAAATCATATTTTGATAGAAAAAACTGCCTTCAAGCCCATTTATTGTCTTAGGAACAAAGATGACTTAATATCAAAAATTCAGAATGTCCATTTGCCCTCTAATGCGAAGTTGATATCTTTAGATGTAGATAGCTTGTTTACCAATGTTCCTTTCGATGAGTGTTTGATTGTTATTAGAAATTTACTAGAAAAACAACGTCTTCACACTCACGAAATTGATGACCTCATTAGCCTTGCATCAGTTTGCATGCGTCAAAATTATTTCAAATTCAATGATAGATTCTATATGCAGAAAGAAGGTTTAGCGATGGGTTCACCCTTAAGTCCATTAATGGCCGATATTTTCATGGATAGTTTTGAGAACAAACACATTGTCAGTAGTTCGAATATTTTGTATTATTACAGATACGTTGATGACATCATTATTTGCTGGACTGGTACTGGTAGACAGCTCGATGTATTTGTTGACAAATTGAACAAAATTCACCCCAAAATAAAATTTAAATTTGAAGTCGAACAAGAAAACTCCCTTAATTTTCTAGATTTAACGATTACTCGGGCACAGAATAAACATGAATTTCAAATATACCGCAAGCCAACACACACCGATACTGTAATACCTTCTTCATCTTGTCACCCTTGGGAACATAAGCTTGCAGCATTTCGTTGTTATGTTCACAGATTGATGACGGTGCCTCTAAGTCCTGACAACTTTGAAAAAGAACTCAACATAATATATCAGATTGCTGTGAATAACGGGTATAGTGCAAAAATGGTTGATAGATTAGTCCACAAAAAACAGAATATCATTATTAGAAACAGTTTGTCTGCTTTACAGCCTGAAAGTATGAGTGTTCAGAAATATAAAACAAGCATAACTTATCTAGGTCCAATTTCTGAACGGGTTGCGAAGATTTTTCGGCGTTGTGGTGTTCGCGTTGCATTCAGAACCAAAAATAAGATAAAGCGTATTTGCAATGGTAAGGACAAATTAGATAAAAAACAACAGTCTGGTATTTACAAATTGTCTTGCAATGATTGTAACGGTGTCTATGTGGGTCAAACAGGTCGCAGTTTTGAAACTAGGTACAAAGAACATATCTCAGCCCATAGAAATAATCATCCTGAAAAATCACACTTTGCAAAACATCTATTAGAGTCCGGTCATAGTTTGCCTGATAACCATTCATTTGAAGTAAAACATATTTGTAAAAAAGGTTTAAGAATGTGTGTGTTAGAACAATTAGAAATACTAAAAAACAAGAATAACCCTGATTTACTAAACGAACAAACTAACTTTACCACTACCCCACTGTTACGCATGTTTTCGTCTCCCCATTTTCCCCACCAAACAACTAGTCAGGCCGGTGTATAAAAGGCGAGTTCTGGTCGGCGGCTCGTCACTAGCTGCTGAGCTGTCGGGCGAACAACATCAGTTGCTGCGGAGCGGCTGGGCGAGCAACACATCAGTTGCTGCGGAGAAGCCGGGCTAGCAACACATCCCGAGGATGCCTCGTTCAGAGGCGAAACACGTGTCGATAAGTTTTCTTGCTTGTTATTTAAGATTGCTTTGCTTGTATCGCTTGCTTGTTGCATGTTTTTATGCGGGCGGGCGGGCGGTGCACGAGTCTGCATCTTGAATAGCACGACAAAAATTGTTTAGCGGAATATTGCAAATTATATTCATATATCCTTTATTTACAATAATTGTTTACTGACTGTTCGCGCAACACTCAAATTGAACGCGCTTCGTTCACAGTGTTTTAATCTATTTTTAGAAACCGCTAGCGGCGGTGTATTCATTTTGTTTGTTTTTAATTTTGCTTCTTGTCTATGATTTTTGACAGAAATGACTTGTTAATTTTGCTCCCCCGGGATTCATTGTGAGAATTGGTCGTCTGAAGGGTTTTAAGAGATTCCTGCTTCAGGGACATGTGTGTGTAAAATAAGGTCTTCTAGTGAAACCGTGTTGGGGAATTGTGCTCGTAGAAGCCGGGCTAATTCCAGGAAAAGACTTTGATGATTGCGTCAGTTGGTGACACGTAAGCAGCATTCGTGGCCACATTTCCTTTGATTTCCTGCTGATCCCTGCCTTGTATTTCCCCTCCATCCTACCGGCTCGGCCAGCCCTGGAGCAGCGAAACGGCACCATCAGCGAGGACCCCAGATTTGGACTTCTGGAGGTATCGTGACGCAGTCAATATTTTACTGGATTTATGTGAGTGTCCTGTTTGATTATTAAATCGTTCATATGAAAAACCTTGTTACTGTCCGCTGGTGTGTAATCTTATACTGGGCCCAACCGAGTTACTCTTTGTGCAGGCCAGACAGGTAGCAGGGTCTTTCATACATTTTGTTGGTAGCAGAATGCGTATGAGTTGATTATTATCAACATTTTCTGGTAGCAGAGCGCGGTTAAGTTGTTTAATATCGGATATTAAACAACCCCGGATCAAGATATATTCTGTTTATATAGGTAGGTAGTTTGTAACCTTGCAACCTAAAGCGAGTTCAAATAGAATATTTTGTTATTTCTCATACTACAGTACTCGGACTGTGTATATGAATAGGTTTATGTAAGCTGGAAGGATATTAGGTATAGAATATTATTGTATTATGTATTGTGGATAAACATATAACTTTATTAGCGCTGTTTAGGTTGTTGTACACAGATTTAAATTGTAATTGTTAGACCTTGTTGGTGTAACTTTATAACTCGGTTGTTTATGTTTATATAAGATATTTGGTTATAATATAATATAACGATCTATTGTAGGCTTGTTTGGGAGCACTGTTACAAGGCAGTTAGTTTATTTATATTAATAACATTTTGTATTTACCGAGTTACTGTGACAACTTGTTTGAGTGTATACATTGGGGCGCTTTGTGGTTTGTGACATTGTCAGTTCCGTCTTTAATTGTTTGTATCTCTCAATTCCCGGTCTACAATGTCGAAGACTTCTCCGAGGAACATCTTGGCCAGCCAGCTGCGCTGGTTTGTCAGCGTACAAGGCTTGTTGGCTCGAGCTGATCGGGGCGATGCAGTCCTGGAGCGGTACTCACAGATTGAGCGTCGCCTCGAGAAAGCTGAGCAGGCGCTCATGGAGCTGTTGGACCAGGAGCTGCCACCGGAGGTAATGGCTAGCATTAACAGTGATATGGAGCAGATAATGGACATTTATAATGAGACTACGCAGGTGGCATGTACAATAAAGAGATTGCAGTCTGGGGGTCCGGATGTCAAATTGGGCACCAGTAGTCAAGGGGTAGGGTTGCATAGCAGACTGCCTACCTTAGAGCTTGGTCGCTTTGATGGATGTATGGAGCAATGGGTCGCCTTTAAGAATATGTTTACTTCTTTGGTAGACGGTAGACAGGATCTGTCCAACGCACAGAAAATGGCGTATTTGATGTCCAGTCTACAAGGGGAGGCTAGATCATTGGTACAACATCTGATGGTTGAGGAGCATAACTACGTCATCGCATGGGAGTTATTGAACAACAGATATCAGAACGTCCGGTTGTTAGCAGACGCGCATGCGAGTCAGCTGTTAGGTCTACCTCGGGTTACGTCTAGATCGCATATCAGGGCTCAGTTACTCACACCCGTTACAGTGGCGTGCAACGCATTAAAAATGTTGGGACTACCAGTGGATGAATGGTCGTATCTGTTGGTACACATAATTTTGAGCAAGTTGCCGGCTGACTCTCGCTCACGGTTTGAACGCGAGATGGCAGAACGGGACGGCAGTGCCTTGCCTAGCTTTACGGAATTAATGAGATTTTTGGAGTTTGAAGCTAGGGCTGTGGAGTCGTCTCCGTTGGAAGTGGCGCCACCTAGCGGGAGTTTGGGAAGATCCGCTGGCACATCGCGACGCAGTGACGCCCAGGGAGTGCCGCCGTCCCGGGGACGTGTGGCAGCTCGCTTGGCTGCGCTGACTGCTGCCGTGGGGGAACCGACATGTCCTCAGTGTGGGCGTTTGGGACATGCTTTGCGGAGGTGCCCTGAGTTTGCTGAGCTGCCGGTCAGCGAAAGGCGGTGCTTGGTAAAAGCCAAGCGCTTATGTTTCCATTGCATGGAAGATCATTTCGCGCGCGATTGTTCCAAGCAAGGTACTTGTTCTGCATGTGGAAGAGCTCACCATTTACTGCTGTGTGCTAACAGGTCTGGTGCGCCGGCTCCGGCACCGCAGCGCGGACCTGCTGCGAGAGGGGGAGCAGTCTTCACGTCGCAGCACCAGCGTCGCGCTACGGGCGGGGGAGCAGCCTCACCGTCCACACAGCAGCCATGTCCGTCGAGGGGCCCTCGTCCAGGACGAGGCGCGCACCCGTCGGAGTGGAAAGAGAGTTCTCGGGTGAGTCATGCACACCCTAATAATTTTGAGGAGCATGCACCTGCGGTACAGGGCTATACTGCGGGCCCGGCTAGGAGGCCCCGGGGTTGGGGGTACTCCACGGGTGAGGGGCCCATTCACTCCACGGGTGAGGGGCCCATTCAAAATTATGGAAGTGGTCCCCATGTTTCTGCAACTGCGGGCCCGTCTCGGGACTCTTCGAGGGAAGAAGGCCCTACGGGCGGGGGCTTCACTTCACCGGTTAGTGGACCTCAATTTCCCGCGCCAGTGCCGGCGCCCACTGGAAGGGAGTATAGTCGGGAGGAGCCGCAGAGATACTCGCCGCCGTCTCATGAGTACCCGCGGGTAGAGTATCACCCACCTTATTTTAGGTATGGGAGAGGGGCAGGCTACGCCCCCCCTAGGATGGCGATGTGTACTCGCTCACCATATGTAGGGCAGTGGGTTCACCCTGGGTTGGCGAGGCCGAACAGCCAATAGCTAGCCTGCCACTCTACTAGCGCAGAGCCGAGGACGGTTCTGCTGCCCACTGCAATAGTTTGCATATGGGGTCCCCGTGGAGATTCGGTTAGGGTAAGGGCTCTACTGGACTCAGGGGCCCAAGGGTGTATGGTGACTACACGGATAGTTGATATGTTGGGTTTGAACTTGGAGCCTTCTTCGGTGCCCCTTCTTGGTATTGGGGGTTTAGAAGTTAAACGTTTGGTAGGCCGAACTCATATAAGGTTTTCTTCGGTACGTTCCTCCACTTTGAGGATTGCAGCTGCAGCTATGGTTATGGATGATATCGTAGGCTGGCAGCCCTCCTCAGATATCTCCCCAACTATACTATCGTGTACGTCTAATTTAAATTTAGCTGATCCCAGGTTTTATGTTCCCGGCCCAGTGGACGTCCTCTTGGGCTCGGATGTATTGGGATGGATTCTTTTGGGTGCCCAGAAGGCACTAGGCAACTCATCACTGTTGGCGGTGTCCACCATCTTTGGACATGCTGTCTTGGGACCAGTCTTCGATGACTACACTCCGGATGAGTCGAGGGTCGTCAACACAGCATCCCTGGCTAAGACGATGCAGCGGTTCTGGGAAGTAGAGGAGCCTCCCATGGTTCCGAGGGTGGACCCGGAACATGCAGAATGTGAGGCCTTTTTTCAAGCCTACACTACGAGGCTAGCTTCAGGGAGATTTGTAACGCGGTTGCCTTTTACAGCATCCCCTCCTATTCTTGGACAATCCAGAGCACTGGCAGAGAAGCGACTGCTGGCTATGGAACGGCGCATGCAGCGTGACCCAGTGCTACGTGAGAAATATATTGACTTCATGCGTGAGTACGACGCACTAGGTCATATGTCACCGGCTCGAGTAGATTGGAGCTCTACTGAGCATTACTTCCTACCTCACCATGCAGTATTGAAGGCTTCTTCAGGAAAGCTGCGCACCGTGTTCGACGGGTCGGCGCCTACTTCAACAGGAGTCTCGGTGAATTCGTGTCTACACTCTGGGCCAAAGCTTCATCGGGATGTCATAGATATAATTTTAAATTTCAGGAGACATCAGGTGGTGTTTGGAGCCGACATTAAGATGATGTTCCGGCAGACTGTCATTCATCCTGACGACAGGCGCTTCCAGTTGATTCTCTGGCGGGAGCACCCAGAGGACCCAGTGACAGTCTACGAGCTCAACACCAACACATATGGTTTGAAATCAAGTCCATATATAGCTATAAGATGCTTATTAGAACTGGCGGAGCGGGAGAGGGCCCGCTACCCGCGTGCGGCAGCCGTACTGACACGTGACCTCTACGTGGACGACGTTTGTACTGGGGCCCAAACAGTTGAGGAAGCTCTTATACTCAGGGATGAATTAATTGCTATACTAGCAGCGGGAGGCTACGAGTTAAGAAAATGGTTATCGAATGAGCCCCGTCTGTTAGAAGGTATTCCAGAGGATCACCAACAGAACCCTAACCTGTTTGCTGAGGTGGACGATCCTAATATGATAGCGGTTTTGGGAATGAATTATCAACCGGTAAATGATATTTTCACGTTTCAGGTGGAACTGAAACCAGAGAGAGTATGGTCGAAGAGGACCGTGCTGTCCACCATCGCTCGCATGTTTGATCCGAACGGCTGGATTAGTCCGGTGATCTTCTCAGCGAAGTGTCTGCTGCAACGGCTGTGGATCCTGGGCGTGTCGTGGGACGAGCCGCTCACCGGGTCTCCGTTGGACGACTGGCTGGAGTTGATGTCATCGTTGGTGGAAGTCAATCGAGTTGCCTTACCTCGCCGGATCTTGCCGCCAGGAAAGTATCACGCTTCTTTGCATGGCTTTTGTGACGCCTCCGAACGTGGATACGCTGCGGCCGTATATTTACGAACCGTTGATAGTCAGGGACACGTCAATGTTGTGTTACTTCTAGCGAAAAGCAAGGTTGCTCCCATACGTACTCGTCTTACTATTCCTAAATTGGAATTAAGCGGAGCTCATCTTTTAGCTAGATTACTGAATCATATATCTCGGGAGTTAGCTGCCAATGTTGATTTTCAGGATGTGTATGCATGGTCGGATAGTCAGGTCGCGCTAGCATGGTTGCGCGCGGCTCCGCATACCTTAGAGATTTTTGTAGGAAACCGGGTTTCGCAAATTCAGAACATGGGTATTCATATTAATTGGAGGCATGTCCCAGGTGAATGTAATCCTGCAGACTGCGCATCGAGGGGCTGCACAGCGCCGGAGTTGGTGTCACATGCTTTATGGTGGGGTCCGGAGTGGCTCAGGGGACCTGAGTCTTCTTGGCCTGTTCAGCAAGTAGATAGGACGACCCAGATTTTACCAGGGCTGCGTGTGCATGCTTTAGTTGCAGAGACCGATTTAGATCCTGATTGGCTGACTGGGAGATATAGTAGTTTGGACAAGTTATTGGCGGTTACTAGTTGGATTAAGCGTTTTATAAATAATTGTCGTAACCCCCAAAATAAACAGTTGTCGCCAGTGGTGAGTGCCGAGGAGCGTCGAGATGCACTGCTTCACTGGGTCAAGGTAGTGCAGGCGGACCGTTTCAAGTCTGAATTGCAGATTCTTCGCGATGAACGTGCCAAGCTGAAGGGAGCGGTCGCTAGATTAAATCCTTTTTTGGATTCACAGGGACTTCTGCGTGTTGGAGGTCGACTTCGGAAGGCTGACCTGCCATACGGAAGCCGTCATCCTCTGCTGTTACCCAAGGAGGGTCCTTTGGTAAAGCTTTTGGTATCTGACCGACATGTTGTCAAGAACTTGGGCATAATCATGGATCAGACTTTGTCGTGGGAGAGTCATGTTAAGGAAGTTAGCCGTAGGATGTACGGTTCATTTCACTCACTGAAGCGCCTTCAGTACTTCTTGCCTTTGCAAACTAGAATCACTCTAGCCCAATCTCTTCTTCTACCTCTTCTTGACTATGCTGATGTTGTGTTCTTGGATGCCACCGAAGAGTTGCTCGACAAGCTGGAACGTTTTCAGAATTTGGCTATTTTTATTATTTGCGAAAGTTTGACCATGTGTCTGAGTTTCGACGTAAACTGAAGTGGCTTCCAATACGTTATCGGAGGTATAGTCATATCTTATCTCTACTATATAATGTCTTGAACAACCCTTCTTCCCCCAAATACCTAAAAGATAGGTTCAATTTTCGCACTGATATGAGCAAAAGGAATCTTCGGTCCTGTCATGATCTTATGTTATCTTTCCCAACTCATTACACTGAACGTTACTCTAGGTCTTTCACAGTTGACGCTGTTCGACTTTGGAACGATCTTCCACTCTCTCTTAAAAGTCTTCCCTCAATTGCTTCTTTCAAATTCAACTTGAAGAAGCACTTTTTGTCCTCTCAGCAGTCTTAGCTACTAAATATGTATATATTGTAAGTATTTATGTAGTTTATCGTAGTCAAATATATATATATAAATATATATGTACTAATTTAGTACGGTATGTAAGTGTTTAGGGTGTTAGGTTAGGCATACTTTTAGGTTAATAAGTGTATGTAGATTTATCTTATTTATAAACATATTGTACTGGAATTAATTTTCAGCGCCAATTTGTACATATTTTCTCCATTTGTATTTTGGTTGACTGGAAGAAATTTCTTTTAGAAATAAGTCCGCCTTTGCCATGTACTTTCAACATTGTGAATTGTATTTATCCGTGTTTTTTGTGCAATAAAGTGTTTATTATTATTATTATGTTCGTAACTCTCATGCGGGACGCAATGCGTTATTGGCGATATTACAGCGGGAGTTTACAGCGGGAGTTTTGGATATTGTCTGCTCGCCGGGTAATTCGCAATGTAGTTTTCTCCTGCGTTCCTTGTTACAGACTGCGAGCCTCATTGATGCAGCCTCAGATGGGAGATCTGCCTGCTGACAGGATCACCCAGTCGAGACCATTCGAAGGAGTCGCCACGGACATGGCAGGCCCATTCTCGGTCAAGACCTCCACTCTTCGTAATGCTCGGATTGTTAAGGCTTACCTGTGCGTATTTGTGTGCTTGTCCACCAAGGCCGTCCATTTGGAATTAGTGTCCTCGTTGTCCACGGAGGCCTTCGTTGCTGCGTTAGACCGTTTTGTTTCGCGTAGGGGTCTACCTTCATTGATCCGCTCTGACAATCGCACAAACTACCAGGGTACCTCAAACTATTTGAAAGATGTGTATAAATTTTTAGAAAATAATTGTGTTAGTTTAAGTCATATCTGCGCCCAGAGGAGGATAACTTGGCGGTTCAGCCCGCCAATTTGTCCCCACTGGGGTGGGATTTTTGAAGCCGCCGTGAAGTCAGCCAAGACCCACCTCCGCCGTGTCATCGGGGAGACCATTTTAAGCTTCGAGGAGCTCGTCACTATGTTCTGTAAAGTTGAGGCCGTCCTCAATTCTCGTCCTCTCTGTCCCCTGTCATCTGATCCGAACGACCTCGAGGTCTTGACTCCTGGCCATTTCTTGATTGGGCAGCCTCTTACTGCCCTGCCGGAATACCCCTGGAGGGAAGAACGTACAACCCGGTTGTCACGTTTTCAAATGTTGCAACAAATGGGCCAGGACTTCTGGAATCGTTGGTCGTTGGAATATCTGCATTTGTTACAGCAGCGGGTGAAGTGGACAGACAGGACCGAACCTCCGAAAGAAGGAGACTTAGTTTTATTGAAGGATGCAAATTTGGCATCTCTACATTGGCGCCGGGGTCGCATTATCAAGTTAATATACGGTGGGGATGGAGCTCCTCGTGTAGCTGAGGTGTTGATTGGAGGTTCGATTTTGCGACGAGCTGTAGCAACACTCTCCCGGCTCCCGATTGATTGAGCTAGCGTTCTGATGGGGGCATCAGTCCGGAGCGGGGGATTGTTCACGCAACACTCAAATTGAACGCGCTTCGTTCACAGTGTTTTAATCTATTTTTAGAAACCGCTAGCGGCGGTGTATTCATTTTGTTTGTTTTTAATTTTGCTTCTTGTCTATGATTTTTGACAGAAATGACTTGTTAATTTTGCTCCCCCGGGATTCATTGTGAGAATTGGTCGTCTGAAGGGTTTTAAGAGATTCCTGCTTCAGGGACATGTGTGTGTAAAATAAGGTCTTCTAGTGAAACCGTGTTGGGGAATTGTGCTCGTAGAAGCCGGGCTAATTCCAGGAAAAGACTTTGATGATTGCGTCAGTTGGTGACACGTAAGCAGCATTCGTGGCCACATTTCCTTTGATTTCCTGCTGATCCCTGCCTTGTATTTCCCCTCCATCCTACCGGCTCGGCCAGCCCTGGAGCAGCGAAACGGCACCATCAGCGAGGACCCCAGATTTGGACTTCTGGAGGTATCGTGACGCAGTCAATATTTTACTGGATTTATGTGAGTGTCCTGTTTGATTATTAAATCGTTCATATGAAAAACCTTGTTACTGTCCGCTGGTGTGTAATCTTATACTGGGCCCAACCGAGTTACTCTTTGTGCAGGCCAGACAGGTAGCAGGGTCTTTCATACATTTTGTTGGTAGCAGAATGCGTATGAGTTGATTATTATCAACACTGACCGTTCCGAATTGTCAATAAAAAAGAAACCTTATTGCAAAATAAATAAAGTTCTGAATGTTTTAATTCCTTGCGTTGAAATGGTTTTGTCCTTCGAACGCCCTTCAGGTATTTGTCTCAGCCAATGATAGGCATCCTTATGTGTCATTGGTTAAGAAAATCACAAATCACAAATGTCATGTCATGGCCGTGATGGCTGATGCTAATGAAAGACAATATTCTACTAGGGTAGTAGTTTCTTTCTGTTTTAGTGAATGCAGCGAAAATGTGTTCTTTACGGAGTATGTATGGTTTAAGGCCACGACGTACGAGTATACCTAGGTATTAAAAAAAAACCGGACAAGTGCGAGTCGGGCTCGCACACCGAGGGTTCCGTACAAATTATTAAAAGTAAAAATAAACTTTTGTTCACCCGTACAATTATGACCGCGCATACTGTTGCTTAACTTCGGTGATTTTTTATGATCTATGTAACAAATGTATAGTTTTAAGATTCTGTACTATACTTGTAGTATTAGACGGTATTACTTGCCAAATTTCATAGTTCTAGGTCAACGGGAAATAGCCTATGAATTTTGATTCCCCTGCTTTTAAATGTACATTTATTGCGGCATAAACGGCCGTATCTTTTTTCACGTTAACTTAGAAGTTATAGTGATCCTATAAGGGTTCCGTTTTTTCCTTTCGAGGTACGGAACCCTAAAAATGAGATTTTAAAACAGTAGAAGTCACATATCTACTACAATAGATAGGGTTAAAAAAAAAACATGTTATAAATGAGGCCTTTTCCAAGACGATAACAAAGCCCAAAACGTGATAGATAGAGAATTAACCCAAATGCTTGAAGCAGTTTAAATGATTCTTACACCACACTGAAGACAATTTTTAGATCTACAAAACTATTGCTCGAAATATTTTTTACGTCCATCGCGTCCATATGAAAAATATTATTTTATCCTATTTTGCGCTATCCGGAAATGTTCGTCGTAACAGCCACTTTGCAATACGCGCTGATTTGAAACTTATTTTAATTTCGTTCTGTCGATTTTTATACCGACACATATCGAGTTGCTGATTTAGCGTAGGCATACGCCTTAAGCATTTATTACCTGGAACTGGAAAACCCCAAACAATTTGAAATCTTCTCTTGTGCAAGAGGTCTGTACTAGGGTATAATAACTTGATAAAAGGTGTTATTACCGTGCAAATGAAGTTGTAGACCTTCTGTCTCTCGGTTACAGTTCATCGACTTGCATCAGCTGATGGTTATTAGTGTTGTAACACGAAACGTTTGTATACTTAGTGAAAAAAACTTTCAGGTGGTGTATCTCGTTGTGTGTTTCGATTTTAGGGTAAATACAAATGCCAATAGCAATAGTACTATTCCCTTAGTTACCTCCTTAAATATGGTTACACCTTTCTGTTACACGTTATATTATTTTGGAGCAAAAATTTGAAGGTTTGTGTATGAATATACATAAACCTGGCTAAAATCACCATTTCAAGATTAATATTAGTAAATAAGTAGTGTACCACCTGACAGTATTTACCAAAAATTAACGATGTAAAATATTCAAATAACATCCATCGTTCTTCATTTTAATAAAATAAAATGGCAGCTCAACTTAAAGGTTACATTCACCTAAAAATAGACTTAGAGGTACTTATTCGAAACCTAAGAAAGGTTATTTCTACTTGATTTTCGTAACTATTTAAGTTTTAATTACTTTAAAGTCGAAATCATATTAAAGTTGCTTATTCAACCAATATGTAGTAGGTATTAACCAACAGATTTGCGGGGCGACGTAACAAATCAGTGTTGCCACCTTAGTGACTTTGTCGCTAGATCTAGCCGAATTATAGTCCATTTAGCGACTAAATAAAACAGCCATTTCATACATTTTAGCGACTTTTTTCAAACCGGTATTCCATACATTTGGCGACATTTTAATGAAATTTTAGGTAATCTGGTGACTTTCTTATAAAAATCTAGCGACAAGAATAAAATCGAGGTGGCAACACGGTAACAAATCCTTCAATATTGGTTTGGCAGTGGCCGCGGTGTGTTGCGTCGTAATCTAGGTCATAGATTATTAAAATACGTGCAGAGATGATGTATATGAAAATAGTACCATCGAGCAATTATTTGCTCTTGTTAATTTGCGAGTTGCTCGATGTATAGTCGATTTTGCTAGCCTATTCCATTAATTTAAACAACAATGGCTGCCGTTCGGTTATATAGGGTGAAATTTAATCAACCGACCAAAATCATACTAGAGACTCGGTTGGTGATCAAGAACTAGGTTCAGTAATCCTTTTGGCTAATTTCGAAAAATATTTTTTTTCGCTCCCGTGCTGGTTGGACTAGTTTAAGTACAATTCCTAGTGCAGGTTCTACGGGAAAAAATTATTTTTTTTCGAATTTCACCTGGAGGTTCATTAAACCTTGTTCCTGATGACTAACCGAGTCTCCAGTATGAATTTGGTCGGTTGATTTAATTTCACATAGTATAGGGCGTTTGACGTTTGGCACGAAAAAAAATATCGCAGTTATTTGTTTCTACTAGTAATTTTAAAGTGTATGTTACAGTTTTGCGTTGATCCACAAGATGAAACAGTTGATTTAATTATATGTGTAGCAGTGGAGAAGGCTCCATTGAAGCCTATTCCCACCGGCTTACCTTTCAGAAAACCCGACGTCTCAATCTCCAACCAATCTAGTATCGTGTACTTGTAATTGATTTCATTTTTGTGATTTAGCGAGATTACTGATATTTTTCACCGATTTTTGTTTATTTGCGCTGTTTATTTCACGTATTTGTTCATTGCAGTGAGTTTTTTTGCCATAATAGCTTTAATTCATTTGGAGTGCTGTTAACTTGTTACTTGCTTGACAGTGAAACTTCGTTTTCCAAACTTATAGTTTTGAAAACAAAAAGTACTTTTCTGAATGGTGAAAGTAGGGACTTATATTCTGAAGAAACATAAATGAATTCTTAGAATTGGCGCTTGCATTGCATCACGCGGTAATTGTATTTTTTGGTTTGGCTTGCCAATGTTATAATTCTACCCCTCGCCACTGATATGTAGGTGTAGTGTGTTTTTAATTAGTGACTCGCAGATATGGCGATAATTCTCAAGCAAGTTTATTGTTAATGTGTGGTTAGTTTTTTTAATAGGCTGCCGTAATTGACTTTATAAGTATAGTACCTATCTACCTATTTATAGTAAGACGAAATAAATAAAGCAACTCGGCAATAATCGCATATTTTCGGAAATATGATTTATATGTACGAACATCTTCACCAAGACAATTGGGTCAATGGCAAAGACTTTATTACCTCGTTATAGAGGCGATTATTGGTTAGCTCATTGGCCTAATTATCTTACGAGAATACTCTTATCAACAAGGTATAAAATCAATTCGCTATATCTTGGGATACGTAAAAACGAATATTGACGAAGTGCATAATTTTACTGTACATACTAAGATAATATAATAATAATAAATAAATATACCTTTATAGCTTTTTAGGTGGAATATTTCAGTAGTTTCCTTGGGACTGACGGTCAAGGAAGGGGAGTTCTTGGCAAAAATATGGAGGAGCAAAATAATGAGCAGGAAATTATGGACTAGATTTTCAAGAACAGCTAGGTGTGATAAAAAAATTGCATTTCAAACTTTTGAAAACCTCATGAAGCTATTTTGTAGAGTGATGATTAAAGCAGACTCGAGATGGTCGTATGATAAAAATGAGAAACGGTTTAGTAATGCTTTCTTAAAACACGCAAAAAAGAGGACACAGGCGGGACAGGACAAAGCTGAAAAAAATAAAAATGTACGTCATAATAACCTTGGATCATTTCACTTCAGATTAAATGTCAGACCATTAAGTTATCCCATCCTTGCTCATACAAAAATGAAACATGCTTATGAAGGAGGACAAGAAGCATAACAAACGGACCTAGTGCCAAACAGTATAGATATACTATTGATTCGAATGAAAATAGAGAACTGATTCAGCTATAATTATATTCTAGTAAAAACTTAAGATTGGATTAGTTTGGATTCAATTTATATTTCATTTAATTCCTTAGTTAGAACTTAAGATTACCTATAGAATTGGCTATTCAGTTTTGTGTTTTTTGCCAATTGAAAAATATCGATAAGTAACATTTGGTTACTCTATTATTCATAGTGTAAAAGAAAGTTACATATCGATCATCGAATTCTAAGCGTTTTGAATTTATTGTATTGTAAGAGGTTTCTGATTCCTAAAGGATCGACCAAAACAAACATTGAAGACTGTTTTAATGAATGTTTATTTATACAGTCTAAAAGTATGTAGCAACGGCGAAAACACAGTTTTTTTTCTTATATGTTAGATGAAACAAGTTTTATATACCTACATTATACATATTAAATTTCGTTTTAAGTCTTCAGATTTTATAATATAATTTCGGTTATCATTTTCTGGATCTTCATCACCTGACGTGGAATTCCTTTCATGCAAAATTGCAAAGCTGTTGTCAATTGTCTCTATGTTTTTTCTATTCACACTAAAATTTTAAACAACATAAAATGATGACAGAGGATAGTGGGCGATCACCGCTTGTTATTATGTATTAGGTAATTGACATTTATTTCTTCTGGTATCTTGTGACATATTTTCCTTTTGTCAGCTTCGATTTGACTTTAACATTTTCTTTAATAAGTGCTAAAATGTCTGTAAAGTTCTTCATCTTTGCCCATTATAGCTATCAGAGTGATGAAATACAAATCCTTAAAGATATACCTAAGAAGTCAAGACGCCCTAAATTAACAAAGTATTACCTAATTAGGACTAAAACTAGCTTATTTTAAAGTTACACCACCAGCTGCGGCTTATTGGTCATATTACTTAGTAATTATGACTTTGAAGTTATCAGAAGATGGACTTGCGCTAGCGCAAATGCATAAAAAGTATCTTTTTACTTTATGGTTGCATGCCATTGAGTTATAATTATAATTCAATGTTGCATGCCGGTATTTTCTGGAGGTAAAATTAACTACAAAATTAGTTGCGAATATGACGTAAGACGTATATTATTCCTGTATTTCTGTATATCATGTATACTGTATATATACTGTATTTAAACAAAAATACTGAAAACGTAGATTTTTTATACAGGTTTAGGGTTACGTGCTCGAATACTCGACTTAATTTTGTAGTTTTGTTTCATACATTTTCTAGGAACCAATAAGTTTGTAATTTTTATTCAAATCATTTGAGTCTACTAACTTATTTAAATGGTACGGCACCCTCAGTCGTTCGCGCGAGTCGTTCTCGCACGTGACCGGTTTTTAGTATTCGTGCTTTACAACACTACAAGGTAGAAACATAATGGAATCATAGCGATATCTGTCCGTCTGTCTGTCACAAACTTCTTAGGATGTAATAATTGAAGCATTGGGTGCAACAAGGGCGTATCTCAGACAAGTTGACTTCGAGATATTCACGTTTAAAGCTTTTACATGTGCGTAATTTTGTAACAGGATTTGCTAGAGTGCTGTTTTTTTTAGTGCATTACTGGATTATTAAGGAATATCCAAGGCGTTTTGTTTTGGTTTACATATCACTAGGAAAAAACATAATAATTTTTTTACATACCCATGTCACACGCCCTCGTTGCACCCAATTGTAAAATATTCAGGGCGTCCTATTTTATTTGGAAAGAAAACAGATTTTAATTAAAAAATCAACTTTATGTTGCAATTTAAAAATCAACTTTAATGTTCCAATTTAACAATCAGATTAAATGTCCCACAGGATTATCATACATTTTTAATGAAGACTTAAAACTATTGGTATAATTAATTAATAAAATCACCAGTAGCCTTAGCATGAAAACATTACGGTTACGTTTAGTTTGAAGGTAACGCGGTTTTGTATGGAATCTGATAAGTTACGCTACTGACCGCTAGGGGCCGTTATCAGACTGCGTTACCTTCAAACTAAACGTAACCGTAATGTTTTCATGCTAAGGCTACAGAAGTACTGGACGACATCTTCACTCCAAAACTAGTCAAAATAAAGTAATAGGTTGTTACCACAGACGTATAATATAGGGTGTAAATGCAAAGTCAAGAATCCCTTTAGGGTATGAAAGTATACACGATTCTGATGTCATTACGAGAAAAAAAATATACCTTGAATTTTCACCAAAAATTCCATAATTTTTCTAAGCTATGGCTACGCAGCTCACCGGCCTCCCCACACACCTAATTGCACCCCGCAACCCGCACCCCTCATCCGAGTGGCCAGCGACCAGTGAGAGTGTCCACGTGATTAGTGTATTATGAGTAAAGAAAATCGTCTTATTATGAGGTACTGGTACGTTATTTAGAGATCCCAGTATTTAAAATAATATCTTTACCGATCATACTAACATACCCTTAAAGGATTCTTGCCTTTGCTTTTACACCCGGTATAGCATAAGCCAGCCAAAACAACCCATTTATCTACGTTTCTTCGTACCATGAGGCCTAAATGTAGCTTATTTTTATATGGAAACTTGCCACGCTATTTAATCCTTATGTTTGGTCTGCTACTTAGACAAACGAAATTCGCGTGGTGGGTGCAACAAAGGCGTGCGCCCGGCCACCCTCGCTTCTTGGACTACAATTATTATAAAATGTATGCACCTAAAGGATACTATTCAGTACCTACAAAGATAGTTTATATACTTCAACACATAGCGACATGACGAGGCCCTCTGTGGCCGGGCTGTGACGAATTCGTTGCAGCCCGGTCACGCCTAAATCTCTTCAAACCTGGAGCCAAAGATATCGGAAAAAGCAGGAAGGATAGGCACTTCTGTACCTTAACTATATACTTACATTAAGTACATAACAGTGCTGACTTATGGAATATTTAAAAATTCATTTTTTATAACAATATCATCCACATAAATGTTCGCACTTTCGAACAGAAAGACTTGAATTTTAAAACATGGTAACACACAGCAAACCACAAAACGCAAGTGCCACAAGAAAACTAAATACAATCTATTTGCAGTTTATGCTTGAACAAAAAAATATGGAGGTAGATGTGAAAAAAATGAAATTTTTGTCCGTAAGGAAATACTTTTCTAAAAGTTTGCTAATCTCTGTTTTTCAGGCACTTTAGAATCTGGCACTTGACCTTTTTTTAGGGTGCCGTACCTCAAAATGATAAAATGGAACCCTTAAGTATAGGTGTACTTTGTTTTCCATCTGTCCGTCTGTCTGTCTATCCGTCTGTGAAGACCCTTTTGCTCGGGCCCCGTGTGAGATATCAAGTTGAAACCGATACCACTTACAGAAGTTTACGGCCCTTTGGTGCTTTTTCTGTGTTTCTACTTTTATTCTGCACCCACGTGCCACGGCTCAAGGTTAATCAATTTAAAAAAAACAACATATTTGAATATTAAGTATGATACCTAAAAGATATTAACATTGTCTTATAGTATTGAGATACCTAAAAACCGTACCTTTGAATTCTGTCTGAATGTCTCTCCACCTGTCGCGGCTACGTGGATGCTAAACCCCTGGCCAGAATGAACCCAATCTGTACCTAGGTGCAAATGTTTTGAGATAATCACCTCCTGTAATTCTCAAAGTTGCAACCTACTCTTAAATATATTGGAAATTATGATGAATTCAACTAAAAAGATCAACATTTACACTTCCATGAGCATCTCTGTTCGAAAGTGCCAACATTTATGTGGATGATATTGTTATAAAAAACTGAATTTTTAAATATTCCATAAGTTAACATTCTTATGTACTTAATGTAAATATATAGTTAAGCTACATAATAAGTACCTATCTTTCCTGCTTTTGCCGATATATTTGGCTCCAGATTTGAAGAGATTTAGCCGTGGCCGGGCTGCAACGAATTCGGGATCGAAATCCCCGGCGGATCTCCTCATTTTGGATTCTATTCATCAAAGATCAAGCATAGCCCGCTCCATCCATGTTTCAGTGCCATACGTCATCACAGGAAGGACGCACTGGTTGTACATCTTAGCCTTTAAGCACTGCAGTATTGACGACATTAATATGTGACGCTACTTTCCGAATGCTGCCCAACCCAAGCATATTCTTCTGTCAGCCTCGGCGTCGAAATTGCTTTTATCCAGCTGTATAACGACCTAGATAAACATATTATTTAACTACTTCGATGTTGACATTGTTGATGTTTAGTGGCCCTTGCTGTTGGACATGACCTCAGTCTTATCCAAATTCATCCGCAGACTCACTTGTCGGCCGCGCACCATTTCCTCCAGCGCGGCGGTAAACAGTTTTGGGGAAATAACATCTCCCTGTCTCGCGCCGCGCTGAAGATGTATCGGTCTTGTTTGTACATCCTGTACTTGGACGGACATCTTAGCGGAGTCATACAGACATTTCATCATCTCCACGTAACGCTAGTCAACTTGGCATCGCTGCAAGGATTGTAGAACCGACCAAGTTTCGATGGAGTCGAAGGCTTTCTCGTAGTCCACAAACGCTAGACATAAGGGCTGATTGTACTCTTGAGTTTTCTGTATAATCTGCCTGAGCGTGTGAATGTGGTCTATGGCGCCGTAGCCTTTTCGAAACTCAGCCTGCTCTGGAGGTTGGAAGTCGTCGAATCATAGTAAACACGTCCTGCCTATACCTGTACATTGAATATTGTTGCTAAATTCTAAATAAAATGGGTTATTTATTATATTATTAGTATTGTACCGAGACAAAAAAACAAAAAAAAATGAATTTTTGTCTGTTTGCCTGTCTGTATGTTTCGTTTTAACTCGAGAACCACTCAACAGATTTGGATGCGGTTTTCTTTATTATCATCGTAGTGATCCTAACCAAGATATAGGCTTTGAGGGTTGTTGATAAAATAACGCACAAGCTGAAAACGGGGCAGAGATTAAATAAACGCGGCTAGAGCAGCGGGCGAAAGGCTAAATTTGTAGATCTATAAATAAACAGACGACTCCAGCATGTCAGGTTCTATTGCAGCGTCATAGCTGCTAAAATCTTTTACAAATACGGAGCTTTAACAACTTACATATGTAGCATACACATACATTTACTATTACACTCACTCTACACACTATATTCTTCCACACATTCACATACACCAATCACCCTACATCACACACACGCACAGCCGACCTTATATCACAAACTCTCATTAGGTACACTCACAAACTGCTTTACTTTTTATGTTAAATATAAAAGCACAATAAACAATTACACCTACCTACTTGTTTTATAGTTTTATGTTTATAACAATAATATTATTAAAACTCAGTAAGTGCGATTCTGAAGAAAAACACTTTAAATATCATTACTGTTCTATCGCAAATTAGAATATGACTGAACAACAGGTACCTAATAAACTTAGCTCTAAGCTTGTATTGCAAAAAAAAATTGAAATATTTTTCAACAACTCCAAATGTCAAAAAGCTTGCTTCAGAATTCCTACTTGTAACTTCTCTTCTAACTTCTAAATTAACTTTCCTTTGCAATTATTCATCTCAACTTAATAATGCAAATATATTGTAATGCTATGGAAGAGCGAGGTCTTCTAATACACGTAATTCCTTGCTTAAATAAAGACCCCAAACACTCTAAAAAAAATTGTATGATTTGGTTGTGTGAAATAAAGAATTATTAATATATATACGTACGCATAGTGTCTTCTCTACGTTTACCTATCAAACCTATTATCAAGTCTTTGATAGATTTATTGGAAGAATTAAAGGTCAATATTATTATAATCTTCAAGTAATAATGGTTAAAAGGACTGGTATTGTAGAAAGAATGTGTCTGGCTTGATATTTGCGGAATGTGGGTAGTTGAATAAAATTGCATAGAAAGGAGGTCAAGCTTGAATTCATAAATTGTTGTCTGATTTATGTAGTTACTTTAAAAATAAACAAGTGACGGGTATACAGATCTTCATCTGTTCATTCAGCAACTGCAAATCAATGGACCGGAAATTCGAGACCCGGGATGGTGAGTTTTGTTTATATAGCTAAATTCACACTGGAGACTGGGTAAGTGGTCGGAACTTAGGTTAAATTACTCTTTCTGTGAAGTACCCAGAATATATTTAAGACTTCGTATACCAATTGAAACGAGGAGATCCTTCGGAGATCGAAAGTAACCGACATAGCCTGCAGAATCAGTAAGTTGAAGTGGCAGGCAGGCCATATTTGTCGCCGACATGATGGCCGTTGGGGCCAAAAGGCTTTAGAATAGAGGCCATGTACAGCAAAACGTAGTGTAGGCCGACCTAGTGCCCGCAGGACCGACGACCTGAAGATCCCGTACCCATCTTCTAGTCCCATCATCAGACCCTGGTCACCACGTTTTACCAAAGTGCTAATAAAGACCAATCATATAAGCCCAAACTCGAAGGGTCTGCCGTTGTCCGTTGAGAAGATCCCGTACCGATCTTTCAGTCCCATCATCAGACCCCGGTCACCTTTTATTTTTACAAAAGAAAATATTTATTCTGAAAATAAAATAAAAAGTGAAATAGTTATTTGTGCATCAAGAAAGCAAAGATAGTTTTTGTTGCGAGTGCCGAGTTTGAATCAATATAATTGAATCAAGAGCGTATGCGTAATCCTGAGCATTCTGAGGGATTCAAAGGCACAAGAATCAAAATTATCTTGCTCTCGTGTGACACATACAACTTTTCACCACACTAGCGAGAAAATACAAGATGTAAAAAAATTCATGCATACTACCTATATATACTCACGCCTGTCTCTGCGAAGAGGGGTAGTCAGAGACTAGAGATTTCTATCTGTTACGATTCTGACACACCCCTTCCGCTTCCACATCCTTATCATAGTTCTTCTATTCCGGGTACTTTTGACTTCGCCCATCTTCGTTTGGTCGGCATGTATCCTTCTAGGGCGGCCCGGTAGAGTCACTCTACTTTTATTCATTCTTTCATCACTCTTCTATAAATATATTATAAAATTTCGATCAATATTTTTTTTGTTTAACTGTCTTTAGAAAGATAGTTGAGCGTGGTGGACGTGGTGGTGGTCATGACCATAGCCAATGAAAGAGTCAGCCTCAGGCCAAACAAATAAAAAAAAAACTATTTCGCGACCACAGTTTCTTCTCTGAGTGAGCAAAATATACTTTTTCTAACTGATTTAAAGCAATAAAGGCGCGCTTTTTGAGCTAATGAGGTGAAAACGAATTTTACCAGTCGGGGTTTGAATCCGCGACGATCGGCTACGCTACGGCAGCGAATCTTCCATATGTTTCACTAAAATTCTTATTGCGCTGCTCCCTTTTGTCTTAGCGTGATTATACATAGCTTAGAACCTTTCCGAAGAAATGCTTTATCTTTCAATGAAAACTGCATCAAAATCCATTGGGTGGTTCTCAAGTTATAAGCTAACGAACATACAGACAGCCGTTGTATTTTATATGCATAGAAAGAAAAGAAGAAGAAGAAGATAGAAAAAAAGAGGTGTAAAATAAAAGTATTCTCAAAACAGCAGCCGTTGAGTTTGGAATCAATCGATCAACCTACATTACATACCTACATTTATTTATTTTTATTTTTTATTTTTTTTTTTCATTCCCCTATCATCTATCTTTACAGGATGCATCCTAATGCGATAGAGAAGGTTTATTAAACATTAACACTTAACAATTAAATTTACAGTCACAATTAAACTTTTACATTAATACTTAGTATGGCCTGTGTGAACTCGCTCACGTTACAATTAAACAAATCAACCCGTCCGGATCCAGCCACCGCGTTTAGCAAACGCATAGCGCGCGTAAGCGACGCCCTCTGCAGCAGATTGGTGCGTGCCCGCGGTACTGCCAGGAGTGTCGGTTGCAACCGCCGCGTCGCCAGTCCGTCCGGCACGCACAGTCGCAGTTGCTCGAGGATGGCCGGGTTATGCACCTCGCCTCTCAGCACACGAAATAAGTACGTGGCGAAGGATGCGTCTCTTCTCAATTCCAGTTTGCTGTATCCCACCATGCCTAATACAAACAGTGTAGGATACAGCAAAGGATATCCCGGATACACACCATACATCTTTAAATATATAAACCTTGTAAATTTATTTTGAATACGTTCCAACATTGTTTTATACTTAGCTTCACTCGGAGACCATACCATCGAGTTACCCTCTAAGTGGCTTTTCACGAGAGCCTCGTATAAGGTTTTTAAAGCACAGATGTTAGTAAATCCGTTTGCCTGGCGTAAGACAAACCCTAAATTCCTGAAAGCTTTTTTGCAAACATCCTTAATGTGCTCTCGGAAGTTGAGATCAGCTGTGAAGCGAATGCCCAGGTCTCTTACCTCCGATACTCGCTGCAGCAGTTCTCCTCCAATTTGGTACTGCGAGAGTATTGGGGTGCGCGCGCGACTGAACGACATTACAGAACATTTGGATACATTAAATAGTAATTTATTCCTCTGACTCCATTCAACAATCCTGTCTAAGTCCTGCTGAAATTTCCTCTGATCCTCGCCATCTTTTACTTCCAGCACCAGTTTTAGGTCGTCCGCAAAAAGCAGACACGTAGACGCCTTGACTACATCCGGTAGATCATTTACCATGATGATAAATTGGAGGGGCCCTAGGTTGCTCCCTTGACTGACTCCTGATCTAGTGTAGTAGGGCTCCGACCGATGTCCCCCACAGTCGACGTACTGCCGCCTGTCCCCCAAGTAGCTGACGAAGAAGTTGAGCGTGTGCGGTGTGCAGCCCACGCCTGCCAACTTCGCGAGCAGAACGTCGTTGTCGACCGTGTCAAAGGCCTTTCTGAAGTCGCAGTAAGCGACGTCTACCTGTACTCCAGCATCCACCGCTGGCACTAATCGTGACATCAGGTGGAGCAGGTTCCCTTCCGTTCCACGCCCTGGACGGAAGCCGTGTTGTGCGTCAGACAACTGGCCACTTATCTGCGCATATAAGCAGTGGTGTATTGCCGATTCAAATACCTTGGCCGGAGTACATAGGATTGCCACTGGCCTGTAGTCGGTGGGATCCTGGCCTCCTCTCCCTTTCGGTACCGGTACCACTCGAGATAACTTCCAACGATCAGGAAACTGAGCGGCCGCTATACTAACGTTGAACACGTGTAGCAGAGGTTTTTCCAACACCGTCCGACAGTCTCTAAAAACGAAGGGTGGTATGCCATCGGGTCCCTGGTAGCGCTTAGATGGCAAGCGGGCGAGCGCTCGGCGCACTGCCGCCGGCTCCAGGCTCGCGAGGTGCGCACGTGCGCTACCCACCGCCGCCGCCGACACTGCTGCGGGGACGCTCAGTGCTGGAGGGTCGGGATTATATACTGACTGAAAGAACTGTGCAAATTCTTCAGCACATTCCTGATCAGAAAGGTCTCGCCCGTTCTTTTTTAATTTTTGCTGGCTCGAGTTACCTTTTTTCGATTTCATGTAGCTCCAGAATGCCTTTGGATCACTGGCTAGATGGTTCTGCACGCGATCACGATGACGGTCGTGAGCAAGTGCCGTCTCCGCCTTGACTCTCGCCCTGCACCGAGCGAACGCTTCATAATCACTTTGTGACTTACTTATTTTGTATTTCTTATGAAGGACGTATTTTAGTTTAATATCTCTGATTATGTCCGAAGTATACCAAACAGGATAATTGTATCTAGTATCTGACTTTATTGTTTTTTTAGAGGTACACACGCATCGAAAACACCGAATATCTTGTTATAAAAACAATCTAAAACTGAATTTGGTTCTCGTAAACTGTACATTTCAGTCCAATCAATATTCATCAGTAAATAGTATAATTTATAGAAGTCAGCCTTATTGAAATTCCATAGTTTAAATGGTACCTGGGTTTTTCGTTGACCCGTATCCCCGAGCGCCTCCCCCAAGCCCCGCGCGCTTACAGTGACGGTTACGGCCAGGGGTGGGTGGTACGCGTCCACCGGTTGCAGGCCTTCGTCCGCTCTCTGCACCACTACGCCACCGTCGTCCCCGCGCCCGCTCAACACGAGATCGAGTTGTCTGTTATTACAGTTGGGTACTTGATTGTACTGAACGAGCTCACAAAAGGCCACAAAATATTCATAATAGTTGCTCACATTGTTATTACACGAGAACAAATTTAAATCTCCAATTATTAACACGTTATTCTTATATTTAACACATATATCTTCAATTAATTTAAACATAAATATATACTCATTCTCCTCAGTCTTTGGTGCAATATATATAATACAACATGCAAATAAAAAGCGATTCTTTAAATGTACTGTAGCACAAATTAGTTCGAAGTTGTAACTATCCAGATCGGGTATCGATATTCTTCGCAACTCAAACCTCGGCGTGGCCACTAACAGCGCGCCTCCCTGCTTGCGGCCATCCGCTCGGTCACATCTCAGTATTGAGTAGCCGGACAGTGTGATTTCCCCGTTTTGGATTGATTCATTGCAGCCCGTTTCTGTTATTGCGAATATATCGGAGCCCGACGATTCTAATAAAGATAAAAACTTGGTTGTTTTTGTACGAAGACCCCTTACATTTTGATAAAAAATATTTATATCTTTGCTTGGCGACTGAGAATGGTTGTGGTTATGATTATGATTTTGTGGTTGAGTCACGAAACCAAATCCATTCGCTATATTCAGCATATCTTGGCCAGATGTCTGGATTGCACAATTTATCAAAGTTCGCTTCAGTCACACCAATTCTAAAAGACGAATATCCTCTTATATACTGTACACACACTACAGGAACCTTTATGGTGAGACTCCGTTGTCCGTCCGTCCGTCCGTAAGTTACAGCCTCACAACTTTAGCACCGTTAAAGATAAAGACTTGAAATTTGCCAGAAAACACTTGTAAAATATTTCCAATACAAAAGAGAGAAAAATAAAAATAAAATATCCTCAAAATACAATATGGGTAACAAATTGTAGATATTAAAGAGCTGATTATAAAAACATATACTTTTACTCTATTAACTGGCACCGTTTTTGAGAAATATTTAAAAAACCACAAAAAATGCATTTAGGTGGGGGGAGGGGACATGTACATTTCCGAAACTGGTGGACCGAAAAAAATTACGATTATAGGCCATAACTGGCCAACAACAGGAAAACTAAAACGATAAAAAAAGTTGATAACAAATGGGAAATATAAAAAAATATAAAATATATAAAAAATTAAAAAAAAATTATAAAAATATCATACGGGTATCAAATTCTAGATATTAAGGAGCTGGTTAAAAAAATATATACTTTTACGATATTTGCTGGCACCGATTTCGAGAAATCTTTGAAAAACCACAAAAAATGCATGTGAGGGGAGGGAGGCCCCTTATTTCCGAAACTGGTGGACCGAAAAAAATGAAAAAACGGCAATTATAGGTCATAACTGGCCAATTATAGGAAAACTATAGCGATTAAAAAAATATATAACAGTTAGGAAATATAAAAAAAATGTAAAAGAAAAAAATATATATATGTTATAAAAATACAGTATGGGTATTAAATTCTGGATATTAAAGATTTGATAATAAAAATATATACTTTTACTATAGTATTTACTGGCACCGATTTCGAGAAATCTTTGAAAAATCACAAAAATATTTTAGGTTGGGAAAAAAGTTTCTTCGCATTTTATATGAAAATTCAAAACATTTTTTTATAAAGTTTATTTACATTTAACTAAAGTTAGTAGGTGCCATTTTGTTCGATAACTTTCTGCCATCTTGTAGTAGGTAGGGACATGATCGCATTGCTGTAGAAATTCTGGGGCTTCTGATCAAAAAACCGCGACAAGTGGTTTTGGCAGTCCTCTCGTGATGTTAACTTGACACTGCCTAAAGAATTCTGAAGAGACCGAAACAAGTGGAAATCTGAAGGTGCAAGGTCAGGACTATACGGCGGATGCATTAATACGTCCCAGCCAAACTCTCTTAATTTTTGCTGAGTGGCTAAAGATGTGTGAGTTCTAGCGTTATCATGATGAAAAACCACACCCCTTCTGTTGACTAATTCCAGCCGCTTTCTCTCAACTTCTTGCTTTAATCTCATCAGTTGTTCGCAGTAGAGTTCAGAATCGATGGTCCTGCCTAGCGGTAACAGCTCATAATGAATAATACCCTGCCAATCCCACCATACACACAGCATTACCTTGTTGCGAGATAACCCGGGTTTCGCCAGAGTCTGTGAAGCCTGACCAGCCTTTGACTACGATCTTTTTCGCACGTTCTTGTCGTACGTGATCCACTTTTCATCACCAGTTATCAGGTTTTTCAAAAATGGTTCGTTTTCATTACGTCGTAATAAATAATCACAAATGAGTACACGGTTCATTAAATTTCTTTCAGTGAGCTCATGAGGCACCCAAATATCGAGCTTTTTCGTGTACCCAGCTTTTTTTCAAATGCGCCAAAACTGTTTTGCGCTGCACTGCACTAGGTCCATAAACATCACAAATTTTTTTCGCGCCTTGCGTTGCATTTTTACCTTTTTTGTAGTAAAATTTTAAAATATATCGAATTTCTTCATTAGATTCACTCATTTTAACAGTAAGAAAAACAAATGAAAATCACACATTTTACCTAATTTGAATTTGGAATTATCTTTTTTAAAATTTAAACTTTTTAATAATACCAAAACCAGCCAGATAAAAATTATGGTATAGCCAAAGAGATTTTATTATAAGTTCATACATACTATTTGCGAAAAGAGTTTTTCCCCAACCTATTACAAGTCTCCCCCTTTTATTTCCGAAACCAATGAACCGAAAAATATGAAAAAAAATCACCGTAATTTGGGATTACGTAAAAATTACAGGAAAAATATACCGGGTGAGAAATTCACGATAGCAAAATGACAAAATTAAATTTTTCAGCCACGAGTTTTACTTCGAGTACGGTATAAAATACAAATACAATCGATTCCTTTTTTAGTTATCATAAACAGTTATCGGCAAGATTTTAAATACCTTCTTCCTGACTATTCCCAAAACTGTTGAATTACGGAACCATAAGTATGCGAATCTGACTCGCACTTGACCGGTTTTTTTTAATAGACTTCGATTTTAATAATTTTTATTAGAAAACTCTAATTTTATATAACAGTCGTTTAAGTTACATTATAATTTAAGGACCCTTTCACAAGGACACCTGATAGTTTATTACATACCTACATACTAACATTATACAAAAATAGAAATCAGCAGTTCAGCCAGGAGCTGAAATAGGCCTTTTTTGTTCCATTTTCAAATTTATTTTCTGCATAGTTCTTATTGGTGTTAGTTAAACCGGCCAAGTGGAAAGGAATTACGACAAAATCTCACTGAATTTTTCTTGTATAATAATTTGGCCAAGTGTGGACTCGTGCACAAAAGGTTTCGTACCACCACATATAATATGGGTACGGAACCCTAAAAGCACATCAACAATAAAGATGCCATAGCAACGTTAATATTTAGACAAAAAACAAGTTGCTTAAATAGTAGCTTCTGACAAACACTACAGACTCCTAATATTCATTATTTATTGTTTTACTTTAGATTATGTACAGTGGAGCCCACATCAAGCTAAACACTTTCAGTATAAGCTGACCTCTCATTGTACGGGAAGCCTATACAATGAGAGGTCAGCTTATACTCAATGTGTATAGTTTGATGTGGGCTCCACTGTACAACAACATGACAACATTTGAAACTTGTATGTTTTACTGTCGTCGTTCTGAAACAAATAACGTCAGAAAAATGCTAATATTGTGAGGTTTTTGTGTATGGATTCCCCTTGAGTTCAAATTTATTTTTAAATTTTTCCTTTTTGCCGTGAGAGAAGCCATCGGATCACGTATCCTGTGAAAATTTTAACTCGCTCCCTATCACGGTTGAAGCTGTAGACCCAATGACCGATAGACGGACAGACAGACAGCGTAGGCTTAGTAATAGGGTCCCGTTTGGCACTCTTCGGATATGAAACGTGGATGATATTGGAGCAGGTTCATACCCTTCAAAAACCTGAATACGCAAGAAGCACAAAAATTTACCACAAGAATTCCTTCATGAGTATATAGTACTTAGGAAAAAATTATCATAAGTGATTTATATAACACATATCAACTATTTCCACAGCAGCTCATTGCCACGTTGCATCCTAAAAGCCGTTAAAAGACCAGCGGAAAGCGAAACGGCCATGACAGTCGAATGAGCAGCAGGGTTCACCAACAAGCCTTCCTCCACTCATCGACACCTCTATGCAAATGAGATATAAGACCTACATTTCAGTGAATGACAGATGGATTTAAGTTTGTGGAACAATAATTCAATAATCGGTGTGCTCTTGAACGCGCGCGCACCTGACCTGACAGTCGATCTGTCATACTGACTAGCCACACTGCTTCCTTCCACATCGCTGCTGCAAATGCTGCATAGAATATTAGCCTTTAATTTGTGCGGCATAGACGTGACATAGGCTTACAAGGTTGCTGCAGGTGTGGCGGCTGGAAGTTGTATTGATATCTTTGCAATTTCCTTTTTGTCGAAGAATTTGTGGTGTTTTTCCACAAATTATGTTCGTACACAAATACTCTAAAAAAGACTTCCTCTGAAAAGTTATCTTGTCGATTTATGACTGTAGAGAGCAGTTCATTTTTTTATTTGTTTATACTAGAAGTTTCACAAGTCTTTCTAAAGAAGTTCCACATAGCTAGGCCCTCAGAATACACTGTATTCTGAGGCTAGACCCTACATCCTTTATACCTATAGACAACACAATGCGTTAGAGCAAAGGGTACGCATTCAATCAATTGCTGTCCACTTACAGATGAATGAACTCCTTTAAACGGAGTTTGTTATTTCATGAGCAATTGCAACGTTAAGTTTAACAACAGTGTCTTCGGGTTTGAAAACGCGGTTGGACGCTACCGCTGCGCCGGTCTTACAATCTTGAGACGCAGGTTCGAATATTTACTCTTAGATGACCATGTACCTATGAGTGTTTCAAAATGTACATGCCTATCTCTTGCTGAACGGTGAACGAAAACACAAGTGAACCTGCACGCTCTAAATAGCTTGTATGCGAACCGAAGTCCATCCATCCCATCCATCAGCCTGTTTCGTCCACTGCTGGACATAGGCCTTTCCAGGATTTCGCCACTCTAGGCGGTCCTCCTGGAAGAAATGCCCATACTCACACACGCTGGGTAGGCGGGTTGGTGAGCGCGGTGCCGAAACCCTTGCACCAGTAACTGCCCGTCACCAGTCTGTTTTATATATAAGCCCCGGCAATTGGGGATGGATATACCGCCATCCATCATCGGTCCCAGGCAATGGTGGGCCGCCTGGTTTTGCCTGAGAGCTGTTCTTTTACTCTCCCCCGAATAACTTCGGGAGGATTTGCGAGTAAGATGGTGGTACCTCCACAGTCGAGCCCAGCATCAGCTCTACCACCGAAAGTAAAGTACAGCAATTATATTAAGGATCACACATGCCCCTAAAAATCGTCAGTGAAATGAGGGTGAAGGAATTGCTTCTCTAAAAAAACCTCATAAACTTCTGGAGAAAATAATATGTTAGATATGTTTATCTTCACGTTAGCAAGCTGACACCTCAACCAAAGAATACTACTTATTACGGGTATTCCGTAGCGCAGCACTCGAACTTTATCTGGAGTGTTATCGCAGGAGGATAGCAGGTTCGACTTTTGTATTTTCGTTGAATCCAAAGTTTAAAAGAATTTGTATGTTTTTAGATTGGTAGAGACTTTCCTAAGTTTACCAAGAAAGTGAAGAGGGATGATTGTGTATATCAACAAAAAAATATCACACACATGTTCTTTGTAGAGTAGTAATGAGGATAATAAATATAAATAGTCAAGACAAAACATAATTTGGTTTGTTTTTAAAAAATGTCTTCTGTAGCGCAAAAATGAAGCTTTGATTTTGACAAACAGTTATGTTACAGTTTGTAGAAACAGCGACAAGTCAGTGAAGTCACTTAGAATGCCGCCAGCGCTTCGGTGATTGCCGGCAAAATAGTAGGAGCTTTCTTAAATGACTCAACTTTCCATTGTGATCATTAAAGGTTAATGTATACAAACATTGAGGTTAGTTTGCCTTTAAGGGGGGTTATCCCGACATTGTCTCTTTGCAAATTCATTTTAAACCGTGAATTTTGAATACGTACATCTGAAAAAATATATATCATATTTTACTCTCTGAACCTCATATTTCGGCCGTTCGATATAACTACAATTACTTTTACTACGCGTACTACGTATTTTACTGCATCAATACTATTTTATTCGAGTTATATTAGGTTTTAGATAATAAAACTTATATCAAAATAAACGTATAGTAAAAAATTTGATATAATACGGCCGTCATATTAAAAAATCCAATATAAATAAAATCATTTCGAAATTGCGAGTTTTCTGAGCGGCCCGCTCCCACTGAGCAGGATAGAAAAGTGTGAAATGAAAGCGTTGGAGCAGGACAGATTTCTTTGTATAACCTCGCCTTAAGCAAAGCCATTATAATTTAGTTCGCGTTTTGTACTTTGTGTGCAAGTGTGTAAATTCGTGTTGAAAAAATACACCGTGTTCAGACCCTCAAAAGGAAAAATAAACCCATTTGTATAGTTTTTCTTTAAATCATTTAACATTTAACGTTAATTTATAAATATTTTAAAAGCATAGAAAATATTATTGGTAGGGCTATGCTGTTGATATATTCACTTCAGTAGAGAACCGTTTTAACAATACAATTTAAGGCTAGTAATAAAAGCTCCGAAAACTAAATTAAAAATGAGGATGTTCAATTTATGAATGCTACTGCTTTAAATACTAAGTTACCGAAAATAAATAAACTACCAACTACCGAAAACTACCGAATGAAATACTGAAAATTCCGAAAACTTAATGCAATATCAAAAAGCTGACATAATACTATTTCACCAGCTGAAAAAACATTTCAGCGAAAACTATTGTCAGCTTTTTTTGTCGTAATTAGAACTCCGAATAAAAATTCAATGTTGCCTGACCATGAATTCTGTTAAAACTTAAGGGGTTGCTCCGCTCCGCTCCGCTTCGTTCGGCTTCCAATATGTATTTACATGTCAACCTAACACGGTCCTCCTCGCTACGCTCGTCGTCGCACCTATTTTTTGACTTTCCGAAGTTCAGTAATTTATTTGGGGGTCATTATTTAAACCAGGTGGTCGTAAGGAATTTTAGTTTGCTATTTTTTATTTATTGTGTCAGTAGATGTTACACAGTTAAATTAGTATATTTTTCGGTAACTAATTTTACCGCTGCTTAGATAGTATTACAATGTGCAGCAGTTCGCTGGGATTTAATTTGTTTTAGGAGGCTTTATTATTAAGGAGCTTTTTGCGTCTGATTAGATAGTTTTAACTTATTAAAGAAGGAAGAATCATCACAATCGGTTTAATACAGACATAGACTAAATAATAAGTTTACGTAGGGTCGGAGATATTTAAGGTGACTTTCGTTTATATAGGCAAATTCATAGTGGAGACTCGGTTAGTGGTGAAGACCAAGGTTCAATATTTCTGTGAAATACGCAAAATAAAATTATTAAAATAGCTAGAGACCTATGAGACACGGACAGACAGACGTAGAGTAACATTAATGGTCTCCGTTTTGCGCTTAAAGCAAATATTTACAACATTAATGACGCAAGTTCCTAAACAATTTTTTATTGTATTGTATTGTATGAACACAAGAAGCTTGTGTGCTTCAGACTCATATACTTACTTCCTGAAGTTCCTCATAGAGCCTACATACGTATACCTACATACATATAATACAGATAGCGTAGTATCAGGGACAGGACAAACCATTTAGCTTGAGGAGTTGGGGTGCCCCCGAAAATGATTGCCAGTTGTACCCCTCCACTAACAGAACGAGCACCGAACAGAGCACAGAATATTACCAGGCAGTTGACAGCAGTTGACACTCAAGGAAATAGCAATTCACACCCCTCAAGCGAAACCAAACAGCGGACACATCAAATCTTATCTCGGCGGCAAATATGGACAGTTTCCGAACTGGAGGCTAGTTAACAAATAATCGCGGTGTACAATTGGAGTAGGTACGAAAACGACTGCGCAAGAGCACGCGACAGCCAGTCCACGCTACCCTGGCGCTCGACGCGCACACGCCAGGAGAATCTACCAATAGCAAACCCGGATTTATCTAACCGTTGAATTCGAAAATCGAATCCTTGCAGTTTGCTAAATTCGAAATGGGGAGCGTCCCACTGAACTGTCTAAACTAGAAGATGGTCTTCTTTCTTTGACTGGAAAGAAAAAGTTTGTCGTCGCAAGATGCTGTTACGAATTCAGTGTACCCATGGATATGGTCAGTATTACTAAATAACATAAAATATGTATTATTTTCGTTACTTTATACAAGTTAAGGAGTTTTATACAAGATGTTTTAAAAGAACACACGCGCAATTAGTTTGTAAACAATGGTAAAACACATATAGGTACACATAGAATTACAGTTAGGAGTGTATGTTACTAATGATATTGTTAACAGTCATCTCATGCATTTGAATTGTAAATTTTTGACCCGACTATTTATGTAACTATATCCTACACATCTGAAATAATATGTGCTCCTAACACGGGACATGGATACAGCGTCTATGTATCCTCCTATAAATAACATGGTTTTCAGAAGAGGAAAATATTTTGGGATATTACTAGAAACGGATTTCTTTTGCAAATGTATGTAAATTGCTCAGTATGTACTAACATGTGTATAAATAATACGTAAATTGCTGTATAATGTATATGCCATATGTCATTCAACTTTGACAGGGGAAAATAATGTGTTTTCATTTGCCATTTTATGTTGAAATCACCAAGAATTACAGAAATAGTATTCTAGTAGAAATACTACTAATAAAATAATGATCATCATTTATTTCTTTAGCCTTCGTGGTTTATTTGTTCAGGTTTTAGACTGTTTGAACTAAAACAAATGATCGACTACTGGATCGACATCTCAATAACAGCTTTACTAAACCAATCTACGTTCAAAGAATAAGTAAAATACTTCAGTTTTTATGTACTCGTATATGTACTTACATTTACATCGCAAAAATAAGGTGTTTAGAAAACGAAAAAAGCACTCTATATTAGTAATTTACACTAGTGACATATTGTTTACAAAAAATAAATAAAAAACTACCGGAACAAGTCCATGACTGTCGGTTTTCCATTGATGATCTTTTCGTGCTAGCCAATTTAGGGACACCACACCTTTTCTAATTAACATTCGTAATCTAAGATCTCTTAATACCGAAACCATAGAGATATTTATTCCTTGACTCAAGATGACAATCTGTACTAAGGTGAAGTGTCAGTATGTGACATCTAATTCTGCGCTGACGCATAGTTTATTAACTGAATTTGTTGTGTGGGTATATTTTAGTTGCATTGGTCGTATTGCATTCTGTATCTTACTATTTAAGATATTTAAGATATCGGGTGTATGTGGACTTGTGGACGGAAAACATATTATTATAGAAACATTAACAAGTAAGAAAAAAATACGTTTTCTTAGCAATGTGAATTCTGTACGTACGTAGAATCGATTTTGGATTTATGTCGTCGACACATCGTAGAATTGGGCATATTATGATCTGCCTAGGCATAATCATAATTCTGTTGAAGCTACAGGGATCACCCTTCTCCGCTAGGATCCTTGAATTTATTTACTTGCTAGCCTTTCCCCGCGGCTCCGCCCACTTTTATTTCATCTCTGCCCCGTTTTCGGCTTGGGCATTATTTTGTGAACATGTCTTATAAGCTATATGTTGACCAAGGTCACTAGAACAAGCATAGTAAAAAACGCATCCAAATCCGTTGGGTGGTTCTCGAGTTAAAACGGAACATACAGCGAGACAGACAAAAATTTTAAAAAATTGTAGTTTTGGCTTCAGTTTAATTCTAATACCAACCCATTATATTCAAAATTATTAAAAAAATGTTTATTGTTCATCAGACATGACTTTTTTACTACTTTCATACAAGTTCTTTTTTTTGTGATGACTTTATAGCTTATGGCCTTTTGGCCTTTACGGCTTTACCTTAATAGTGAGGGGGGCAGAGAGTACCCAGATAACTACATTATCTACTATATTAGTAGCGGTGGTAGCTCACGCGGTAGAACGCTGTCCTTTCAATCTTGAGACCCAGGTTCGATCCCCGGTCGGGCTTGCACCAATGAGTTTTTCAGAATTTATGTGCCATGTATTTGTGTTCTTACCTAATACTTACCACTTGCTGAACGGTGAAAGAAAACAGAAAACATTGTGAGGAAACCTGCATGCCCTAAAAGTACGGCGATAAGTCTCACCCCAGTTCACCCCACCCATCACGTTGGGACGTAATAATCGTCGCTGAAACGCCGGTGTACCGGGTGTGGACTGTGACTTGCATTTCACAGTTTACACCCGGAACACCTCTGACACCCCCTCTGGGATTAATCTCGTGACGATATGCATTTTTATGAATGTTTTATTATAAGTAAGTATAGATAAACCTAACACGCTCTTCGCTCGCTCGTCGTCGCACTTATTTTTGACTGTTTGTTGAAAGACTTTCGATTTCATAATTTTTTTTTGTATACTTCATGATATGCCCAATTATTCGATATGACCACAACATTTGTACATCTGGTATGTTTGTTTAAAAAAGTTGTTTTCTAAGATACTTTACCTTCGTTCAAATAATCAAAATACTTTGTTTATTTATCATATTACTGTTAAGGGAGACGATGACGCAAATATGAGTAAAATTACAGACTTTGAATAATTTTGTTGCAATAATCAGGATGTTCTTCTAACGCTTATTATGATGTAAGTTTGAACAAACCGCGTGAATTTATTTATTTATTTACTGATGTAAAAAAATCTTTTCTAACCCTCTGTTTTAGACTTCTTATATTGATTTTCTCTCAAGTACCGACTTCAAGATTTAGTTGGTTTTTCATAATAAAATGAGTTTTAATGAATTCTAGCGATTTTGAAAAATAAAAACACTAGTGCGAAATAAATCGAGAGCGCGTGATATTTCGGCTGTCGTAACAGCGGACATTGAAACGTAGAGTTCAATTCTACTTGATGTAAAATAAGGTACTCAATCTCATGACTCATCTATTCTGTGAGTACTCTGGTGACCGCAAGACAGGTTCTTTGCTTTTTACCAACCCTCAGCGTGCAGGGACTCAAAGGTAATCGCTTGCCGATGCCATCACGCCATCTACTATCTTGATGCAAGAGGAGCCGGGAGCAATAGCTTCATATGCTTTCCGAGGCTTGCAGATTGGGTCCCTACGGAATTTAACCGTGCGACCTCCAGATTAGGAAGCCGAATTCAACCGCTAAGCGGTGAATCAACCGGTGTAACCACGAATTTAAATTCACCCTTTCTGTGAAATTAAACCTCACGTGCTTTGCGTGACAAACCTGACCAGTAGCCGTTAACCTGATGGGGCATTTAACTTCAATCAAATCAGTGCTGGTCAAATGGGCAAGTGGCCTCAAGGTCGTGGAAATATCGTGCAGGACCATGTACAGTGGAGCCCACATCAAGCTAAGCACTGTCAGTATAAGCTGACCTCTCATTGAATAGGCTTCCTGTACAATGAGAGGTCAGCTTATACTCAATGTGTATAGCTTGATGTGGGCTCCACTGTACTCGACCGTCAGGAGTCCCAAAATAGTACCATCCTGCCGATTTGGTCCCATGATTCGGGACTTTGGGATAAAGATGATTGATGTTTCGATTAGGTCTGTAAATAGTACATTGTTCACCAAGTGGAGAAAGAGGCCGATTACTAACGAGGGTGTAGTTTGAGGTCCGAGGCGCAGCAGAGGGCCTCAATACACACGAGTTGGGAATCGCACTTTCTCCCGAGTGATACATAGTGATCTATACTACACCTGCGAGGAAAAAAAAAAGACAAAATCACTCATTCTTCTGTATCACTACTAGACGACATTTTGAGTTACTTTTAATAAATATACAACCAAAGAAACAGATTGATGACTCGCGTTCGATTTGCAGTTTTTAATTTCTTTTTTTAATTATGTACATAAATAACAAATGGCCAGTATTATTTTGCAAATTTAGACATAAAAACTTTTTGACTTTCACTTTTTTCATTTTTTTATGATCATAAATAGCAAGTGGCCAGTATTATTTTGCAAACTAAGACAAAAAACTTTTTGTCTTTTGGCATTATTGTTCAAGCTAGGTTATGTACCAAGAAGTTTATACCCTTTTTAATGTAACATTTATGCTTATCGTACGGATGTTGTCAACAAATTAAAAAAAACAGCACGTTAACAATGGATTTTCATATACTTTTTCTGCCCGCTCAGCACGTTAACAATGGATTTTCATATACTTTTTCTGCCCGCATATTGGTATGACAGCAATGACGTATATTTTCCATCGTTTTCGAAAAAGTAATAAGGAACTTTCCAAGCTGGTGTAGTATAAATATAATTTCATTTGAGCAATGTTTAGTTTTGGACAATAAAAGTTATACTAAAATACTTAAACGCCGTGAAAAATGTGATATAAAACGGCCGTCATACTTTTAATAAATATACAACCAAAGAAACAGATTGATGGCTCGCGTTTGATTTGCAGTTTTTAATTTCTTTTTTTAATTATGTACATAAATAACAAATGGCCCGCTCAGCACGTTAATAATGGATTTTCATACATTTTTTCCGCCCGCATATTGGTATGACAGCAATGACGTATTATTACTATTATTCTCCATCGTTTTCGAAAAAGTAATAAGGAAATTTCCAAGCAGGTGTAGTATAAAAGTTTTTGTCCAACTGTAAGTTTTTACAAAATAACCGACAATAAAAAGAGCATCAAGGTGATGAAAGTACAAACAAGTATTTAAAGGACGGCGGGAACTATTCAAAGTATTATTACCCTGTAGCCTTAGCATGAAAACATTACGGTTACGTTTAGTTTGAACGTAACGCGGTTTTGTATGAAATCTGATAACCGCCCCTAGAGGTCAGTAGCGGAACTTATCAGAATTCCATACAAAACCGCGTTACGTTCAGTAACCGTAATGTTTTCATGCTAAGGCTGCTCAGCGAAAGCGGGCCGCTCAGAAAACTCGCGGTTTCGAGGTGTTTTTATTTAATATTTTGGAATTAGATGGATGGGTTTCTAATATGACGGCCGTTTTATATCACATTTTTCACGGCGTTTAAGTATTTTAGTATAACTTTTATTGTCCAAAACTAAACATTGCTCAAATGAAATTATATTTATACTACACCTGCTTGGAAAGTACCTTCTTACTTTTTCGAAAACGATGGAGAATATACGTCATTGCTGTCATACCAATATGCGTTGGTATAAATCGTTATAAATCCATTGTTAACGTGCTGAGCGGGCAGAAAAAGTATATGAAAATCCATTGTTAACGTGCTGTTTTTTTATTTGTTGACATACCACTACTAATAACCAACATAATAAGAATATACTTAAGTACAGTCTCAGTATCTAGCAATTACCTACATTATTTGTCTCTCTATGATACTTGTAACAAAACATTCTCCACATACGTACGAGTAATTTGTCAAAAAACTTGTGCTATCAGTAACATCCATCAGTCATTATAATGCATAACGTAGTCGAAAAGCTGTACAATTCTAACTCTTAGGGACAGTAAAAACTTCATCAAGTTTAATTACTGGTACTAACTCATATCACAGCGTAGTAAAATTGAAATGAATAGGTGTAGATATCACAGACAGTACCTAGCCTTTACATTGTTTGTTGGCACTTTTGTTTTAAACCGTGATTTCCTGTCCCCTTACAAACGATTATTGTTTACTTGTATACTCGTGACTAAAATTGTGAAATTTTTATGTGACACTATTTTTGTTTCATCATAAAAAAGTAAAACTATTTATTAGACCTTTATGGTTTAACCTTTCCAGGACTGAAAAAAAGAACAATAGAAGATGGGGCATATGATCTGTATTTAACTGTAAAGGTTAAAACTAAAAATTGAAATTTTCCAAGTAAAACTGTAGGTGTTAGAAACTGTCGTGGTTTTATCACATTTCTGGAGCTCATTATAAACATAAAATTATAAACAATAAAGGTGACTTTCGTTTATATAGCCTAATCCATACTGGAGACTCGGTAAGTGGTCAGGACCAAGGTTCAATGAAATGTAGACTTCCTATACCAATTGAATCGAGGCTGTACTTGAACAAGTATGAGGCACAAAAAAATATTTTTTGTGTTTCGCAAACAGTGTTTATAAATATTAAATAAGTTCTTCCTTTCTCAACTTGAATTCGGCGTATTTTTCATTTTTTTGCAAGATCCTTTCAATCGAGCTTATGTATATATACATATAGCATATTATTTTATCTTGTACCTAGGTAAAGTATGACGTCAACGTCTTAGAGTGGGAACTGAGAGGAAATCCTTAATTAAGTGCCATCGTCAATATAGAAGATATATTACGGAAAGTGCCTTTAAATGTGAATGCTATATCTATTTATAGACACATTACTAAAGGTAATCAAACTTGGCTCAAGGCTTATGTCCAGCATTGGACGAACACAGGCTGATGGATGGATGGATGGACAATGTTGTTTCAAAGGTCTTCTTTAAAGATTTTCTTTTAAAGATTATATGGTAAATTAAATTATTACATTATTTTTTCGAAAATAGAAATGATTTATACGCCAATAATGATACATCGGTATTCCATTTTTAGGGTTCCGTACCTTATCTGATCAGTGTTGTTCGTCTGTCGGTCTGCCCGTGTGTCAAGGACCTTTTTTCTCAGGAACGGATTGAGGTGTCAAGTCGGATTAAATATTGAATACTGCTGTAAAAAAAACGGACAAGTGCGATTCGGACTCGCCCAGCGTTCCCTTCCGTTAGAGACTAAATTTTTCATGATTTAATTACAAATTTTTCGTTTTCAGATTTTTTCCTATACTTGCAGGATAAGACGGTACCCAATAGGGTACTTGCCAAATTTTATAGTTCTAGGTCAACGGGAAATACCTTATAAATTTTGATTCCCTAGCTAGAGAGTGTCAAAATCTACGTTTTTAGCGGCATAAACGGCCGTATCTTTTTTTAACGTTACCTTAGAAGTTTGATTTTTTCACAGCTTTAAGGGACTGTGTACTTTAGTATATAGTATTAATTTCAACTCGATACCTCCACGCGTTTACGAGATAAAGGGTCTTGACAGACAGACGGACGGACAGACAGACGGACAACAAAGTGATCCTATAAGGGATTCATTTTTTCTTCTTGTTCCGTAACATTCAAAAAGGTTAATAGATTAAAATGAGTTTAATAAAAATTACAATGTTCGTTTGAATGTAATGTTTAAGTTATTCGACTTGTAAAGCCCACTTAGCTGTGATTTATATATACCTACTACGGCCTTAAATTTTTTATACATACCCAAAAACAACCGTTTAGCTGGAGGGGGAGACTTAACTCTAATAAAATTTAACACTTTAATTAAAACTGAATACTTCGCAAACGGATTCCTGAATCAAAAAATGCTTCTCACACATCCGCAATATTTTTGAAAGACCTATCCAACGACACCATGGGGACAAGGAAAAAAAAGTCTCTACTTTACGGGTAGGGGAGGTAAGCTAAAATAAAATGTTTCGAGATTTTATTTTACCCTTTTGTCGGCGTAATTATATATACCCATGCTAAATTACAGCTTTCTAGTACCTAGAGTCTCTGAGCTAAGCCGGAGACAGACAGACCGACATGGCGAAACTATAAGAGTAACTTGTTGACTACGGAACCCTAAAGAGGGAGTTATTTCAAAGAATCCCACTCACTGACTGATCATCAAAACCTATGAAGTACTTCACGGGGACCATTAATCTTGAAAGGTACGAAGGGAGGTGTTTTGGCAAGGTTTTAGCATAAGTAAAAGAATGAATCCAAAAATAATTAATTTTCTCTTATTTTACAAGTTGTAAAGTTTAAATATTATTAAAACGGATTGGACTCACTTTTTTATCTGTGCAAGGAGGCACAGGTCGAGCTTTCGATGAGATTATGACTCATCATCACCAAGACTCTTCGGGAGTACTTTTGCCCACGGCGGTCAGTCGAGTACATATTTATGATGTCAACTCACTCTAATTTTAATGAATGTAAAGTTTAACTTAAAAAAAAAAACTAAATAATCCTAACACATACTTAAATATAAAAGAAAACAAAATACATACCTATAGATATAAATAAAAATACCTGCAAATAAAAAACCTCATCCAAATCGCTGCTCCTTTTCTCTTCTATGTGGAATATTACTTGACCAACTCAATTTTACAGTTTCTTTATTCAATTTAAATTATTAAAGTCTACTAACCTATTTGATATTACGCTACGGAACCCTCAGAGTTATTAATTTATAAAATTGAAAGTGTTGTAAAAAGGTTTACTTATTCGTTTATAATAAAACAACAATTTGAGGAATTGCTAAAGGTCATATGTAAATGACCGTATTTGTAGTAACGTAAATTACTACTCGAAACGAGGAGCACAATCATTTTAACAGTAGTTGTCATCATTATAACTAATAAATAACCGTTATTTTTACTTGGGACTGCGGCACAATAGGTTTTGTTATGATGTGCTGCCTTTTTTTGTGGAAACCGCAAAAAATTGTTAGGTACATTCGTTTTATGATGACTTTAATACTCATTTCACTTTTCTTAGGAAAAGTTTAGAATGTTTCATTGCGCTATGACAATAGGGGGCTGAAGAATACCCGTTTTGGAGAAAAGTGGGCCGAGAGAATGTTTCATTGCGCTATGACATTAGGGGGCTGAAGAATACCCGTTTTGGAGAAAAGTGGGCCGAGAGAATGTTTCATTGCGCTATGACATTAGGGGGCTGAAGAATACCCGTTTTAGAGAGAAGTGGACCGAGAGCCCTTCGTTTTTAGTCTTAATTTAAACAAAGGCGACAATCCTTTTATTTCTGTAATTATTTTTTTCAATGTCATCGTCTAAGAAATTATCTGGGTTACTTTAATAAAGCTTTAAAAAGTCGTAGAACAACAATTGTCCAGTATGATTATTAGAACATGTAGTTTAACCCTAGTGGGTCGGATAAGCTACTGTGGTCCAAAGTATCAACCTGTTGTGTCTATTCTTCTTTTTCCGTTTTATTTTTTACATTTTGATATCGTACAAAAAGATTTGTTGTCTCATTTGTACGCTAATGCGCAAATCTAATAAAAATTAAAATAACTTCATTTGTCGCCCAATTTATGCTTATTCGTCTTGAAATTTCAGGTAATTGACTTGTTATAAAAGAAAGGACTCAACACTCTTGTATAGCTCCAAAACGTCCCACTTTCACCAATTTTTTTCTTATTTATTTATTACTTGTTATGGAAAACTAGCAACTATTTTAATAACAATAGTAAAAATCTTAAATTAACACTAGCTATACAACGTGAAATTTAAGTCATTTTGGTAACGAAAACTGGTGATAGTAATCGTCCATATGAACAACTTTTACTATGAAGGCAAACCTGAGATGCAATTGTGTAAGCCATTCGTATTTAAATTCGATTGTCATATGGCTATTCGGCTAAAAATAAGCCCGTTTGACAATTGAAACTGTACGTTTTTGGTTCTCAACAACAAAACAAGACAATCGTATTCATTTGACAGCCAAAAATGCACGAATGAATGAATGAATGAATAGACACTTTATTGTACACACGAAATAAAATAAAATAATAAAAAGTAAAAAATACACAGTATTGTAAAAAGGCGGGCTTATTACTAGGAGCAATTTCTTCCAGCCAACAACTTCAATCGACATCATTTCATTTCAGGTAACCATTGTTTTTGTTTTTGTTCATTGTTTTCAATATTTATATTGAAAGTCTGCGTAAAAATAAAGCTTAGGTATTTTTTATTTTGTTTTATTTTGTGTTTTTAATGTTTTTTTTTCTTATTACCTCATTCTAGAAGAACTTAAGTCGCAACTGAGGATTTCAAACTCGATGTTCATTGCCAAGGGATTATTAAAAAAAAACAATGACATGACAGTTTTTTTTAATACGGAATGAACTTGAAAGCAAAGGTTTTTAAAATCCTGTATTTACCAACTTTTGAATTTATTTTTAAATCTCTTTATTTGATAATGTTGTAACTCAAAAAAATATATATGATGCTCAGAAAGCCAATATCTCGAAATGGTTTTTAGTTTTGTACCAATCATTTATTTGTAATGTTGTCGATTGTCAAACGGTTTAATTTGCTTAGCCGAATAGCCATATGACAATCAATTTGAATACGATTGGCTTACACAATTGCACCTCAGAAATCGTGAAAAATATAACAGCTGTTTCATACATTTGTGCCTAGTATTTAACTTTTCCATGGAACAGCTGATATTTTTTTCACGATTTCAGTGTTGGCTCCATAGTAAAAGTTCATATGGACGAGTACTATCAGCAGTTTTCGTTCACAAAATGACGTCATTTAAAGTTTCCGCAGATAGTAGATAGTTGTTAGACTAATAAATTAATAATACTTAAACAAACCAAACCAATTTAACAACTTCTTTTTCTTGAATTTAAAAACGTATTAACTTCGTGGTAGATCATTAGGTAATATTTAAAAAATTTACTACATACTTTGGTATGTAGGATATTTAAGATAGCATTAAAACGTTACTCAGCCAGAGAGGCGGACAGTAAGAGAATAAACTATTAATTGTATACAACATCAATAAAATCAGCATCTTCAATAAAAAGGCCGTAGCAAAACCTTCCATTTCTTGATGGATCCATAAAAACGCATTTTCAAACACCTGGCATGCACTATCAATATACCTCATTCATTATTAATTACTGGTGACCAAGTGGCAATTTAGACCGGCCTTCGTGGAGTCAGTGAGGACTCTATCCAGCGTGATGCATACCTTCGTCATAGTATAAATAAGTAAATTATACTGTGCCTTCGTGCATGGGTACGAGTGACTTTTTACTGCGATTTAGAATTCTAGCTTTAGTAAGAAAAGTTGAGTAAGAAAAGCTAAATAGGATTCTAAATCACAGTAAAAAGTTTATTTATTTATTGAATATTACAAAGTAAACCCACAGCTCATTCATTACAGATAAAAGATTACATAAAATGCTACTTAATTATATTTTCTATACAATGTGTTTGATAAAAAACAGACACACAACTTACTAAAGCTATATTTAAGGCAATAACGGAAAAACAAAACTTACAAGTAGGGCCAGAGGGCCCGAAATATATCTTGAGCTAATTTTTCTTTTTTCCAATTTATTATTTACCTCTTTATATAAAATACTAAATAAAAACTTACAAGTATGACATGACAAGTTAGATTCAAGCCTTTTTGGTGAAATTACTACTACGCATAATTATAGAAAAAAAACATATAATTAAAACATTATAATTTTGGTATAATAAAATGCAGGTTCATAGGGAGATAGATGCATTATGTATAAAGATGTGTGCAAAGTTTCGTTGAGATCAAACCTATAAAAGCTTTTTAGGGTTCCGTACCCGAAAGGGAACATGGAGCCTTAAAGTCGGTCTATGCTGTCTGTCCGTCTAGGTATGCCACGGGTCTCTAGCTTTCAGACGGAATGAGTTACAGACCTGAAATTTGAATGTGTTATGAAGAATGTTGACCCAAAACCGAATATTGACACAAACATAAAATTAAATAATTTTTAGAGGGGTCCCATACACGAACAAGGATAATTTTTTTTTCTTACCCCAGCACATGGGGTTTAATTATCAAGAAACTCATTGAGTAGAGTACATTTCTTTTTTGTTTCCAAAATAAAAGATATGGGGTGCCATCAAAGTTGTCATTGGGTGCGGTTATGAGTCCACAATAAACTACAATTTTCTACAATAAACATCCACGATTCGGTCACGAGCCTCATCAAATGTCAAAAATCGTTGGGAAAAATTGGCTGTCAAACGTGTTGTGCGGCTAACTTCAGACTACAACGAACGACCATGCTAAGGACTATGGGGGGCGGTTAAATGTGTTTATTTTGTTTATTTTCGTAACCGAAATTACAACGACAGCTAAACGTGATTATTCTGTTGAAAGTCATAACCGCACCCAGTGTTATGCCATTTTTGTTACGAGGTCTATCTTAAAAACTAAACTAAGTAGAAATTCGGAATTTTCTGTATATTATGTCATGTGTCATGCAGTTTATTTAAACAACAAACACTGAAAACGCCTATTTAGGGTTACGTACACGAATACTCGACCAACTTAATTTTGCAGTTTTGTTTCATTCATTTTCTAAGTAATTATATGTTTGTAATTTTTATTCAAATTTATTTCAATGGTACGGAACCCACAGGGTCCTACTCGCACTTGACTAGTTTTTTTTTACATAATTATATGGCAGCTAACCCGTATAATAAAATTATTACAAGTTTCTGGGCTTATAAAAAAATACTATTTCCTTTTAGAAATTCTACCCTCCATATTAGTACTTAACATAATTATATTATAGTTGTATTATAAGGTGACTTTCGTTTATGGTTAATTCATACTAGAGACTCGGTGAGTGGTTCAGTGACAAATTTGAAGTAGGTTTAGTTAATGAAATAAAGTCAATAAAATAAGTTTAAAACAATTAATAATAGTCTTCCTCTACATCTAAAAGCAACAAGTGCCGCCTTTGTGCACGTTGTCTGTTCTGTTTGTTAAATATGTGTGTAAATGCACAAAATATCTCTACTAATAATAAGTAGTAAAATGTCGTAATTAAATTTATATTTTAAAATTAAATTTATAAAATGACTCAGTCCAAAAAACAAATTTTTGTTTGTCTGTCTGTCTTTCTGCATCGGAAAATATAAGGAGAGCTTTAGAGGGTCCGGACAATCTATACAGCATACGCGTAAAAAGAAATATTCGCGTAATATTTACATTTTGTAACCGTCCCATAAAATACAAGATGACATCAATTTGTGCAGTCAAATTCATATTGAAGACTCGGTAAGTGCTCAGTATCAAGATTTGACGACCGAGCCTTGTTGTTAAATTCGTAATTTCTTTTTCTTGATAAGATAAGACAAGATATCATTTATACGCTGCCAAAAAACATGCACTTAAAAATAAAAACAAAATATAAAAAGAAAGTAAAATTAAAAGATAACACACACAACTTAAATAAAACAACTTCAAAAATGGTTTTTAGTTGAAGCAGCGAAAAGGTCCGACTCAGCATAAGCATTGCGATGACAACCGCAACGCGCTGTTTCTCAGTCAGGCCTCTATGACCATCACACTGACCAATTATAAAAATAAAATAAAAAAAATTTTGTTCTGTACGAACCTAAGCCCAGATCCGAGTCAATTATTATTATTAGGTCAACATTTTATTTTATATTTTTAGGTCCTTGGACCCCAACGAGAAAGCTATAGCCACGCCCATTATGTCTGTACGTATGTACCTATACTTGTATGTATGTATGTTCCGTTTTAACTCGAGAACCACTGAACGAATTAAGCTGCGGTTTTTTTATTATCATCGCAGTGACCCTGGTCAACATAATAAGCTATTAAAAGTGTTGAAAAAATAACGCTCAAGCCGAAAACGAGGCAGAGATTAAACAAACGCGGACGGACAAATACAAATGGTGCAAAATCGCGCACATTCCGATCATGAACAAACGCATACAGAAGTGCAAAGCCACCCACATGAAAACATAAAGACATCCTGATTCCCGACACGGCGGCGCTAACAACATGAACGACGAGTATGAGATCGGCCACATCCTCTAATGAGCGCAAGGACAGCTCGCGTCAAAATACAGGAACTATACATAATGAGCGTTTACCTTTATTGTATCATTTAAGAAACAGGCACGTGGGTTGGTCTATTCGTGTATTCGGTTTTTTTTCTGTGGGTAAAATATTAATTTACTATATTTAACTATAATGGTGGTGAGAGGTGGTAGAGCTGATGCCGGGCTCGACTGTGGAGGTACCACCCACCGTCTTACTCGCAAACTCTCTGAATTTATTCGGGGAGGGTAAGAGGACAGCTCTCAAACAGGCACAAAGATGTGGTTTAATTTTATGTACCTGCGGGGTTGTGTAGATTTCCCTGATTCACCTCGCTTTTTACTACTGTGATAAAAGCAGCAAATAAAAAAATCTAGGTCATCAAAACTATGTGTCTCCGATGATTTAATTTGTTATCTTTAGGTGCAATATTGGTACCTTCCCATAATTTGACAATACAATCATACACCCTCGCATCATCTAGAACTAATTATAAATAATAGTAAATAATTACCGCCAATATTATCTTTTTAAATCTGAAAAGTTCGCTACTGTCCGCTTGAGGCGGTTATCAAATTCCATACGATATCTAACTTGAACGCAACTGTAACGTAACCGTGATGTTTTCATGCTTAAGCTACAGATAAACGGTTTAGCTACTCGGCGATAGATGTCACTAGCCACCTTGTGAAATTCACGAATACATGTTTTTCATTTCAGTAACACTTTTTTCAAGATTTTTTAATATTTTTACCATGTATCTAATTTTCAGGAAAACCAAACCAGCCCACTACACCTTTCAGAAAATGTTCTCCGAATTACCTATAAATCTGAAAACAACAATGCTAAGTAGAAAAACAAACAGTTTAAGAACGATTTTGTGACAAATCACGAGTACAATGAAGGCGACCGGCGAATCGTCAACCTACGAAATGAAGATCAGGACAGATGAGGGTCAGAATGGAGACGCGAACAAGCAGAAGCCCCTGCTGTCATCAGGGAAGATATTCTACAACCCTGGTGTAATAGAAGAGGAGACGGACGAGACGTCAGCGTTCGACAGTTCGGTGGTGGAGTCGCCGATGCTGAGTGGGAGCTACGGAGGCAGTGGGTTCCTAAAGCCACCGCAGATCCAGCCTTCGTGCAGCCTGCACAGGATACCCACCTACAGCAGCTCCATCGGGGGCACTACTACCTTCTACAGGACTGATACTTGCAGGTGAGCTTCTTTATTTATTCATTACTGTTAATGTACATTTACACAAAAACATAAAACAGGATATTAAGAAACAATTTCATATTGTACGAAGGCGGCACTTATTGCTAATAGCAGTATCTTCCAGGCAACCTTTAGGTGGAAGAGAAAATGTGAAAGATAAATATAGAGGGAAACATGTAAATGTAAAATAAACTAAAAGGAAACTACATATAGTTAATATTAATGCCTAACGCTGTAATAAATGAGTACATAAACTTAAAGAAAAAAAATATAAAGAACAGGTATACACAAATACATCAATAAATACATAATTTCTTCTACCATTGAATAACGAAAACCAACCTAAAATGATAGACCTAAAGATCGAAATTTGATACAATTTAAAAATAAATTATTTAACTTATTGATTGAAAAAAGGTTGAGATGTTTTTAATGATAATGTTATTTAATAATTATAATTAATCGTTGTGAAGTTGGACTTGTTAATGCTTAAACTTCATTGCCCTCGTTGTTTTTAATTTTACTTTTTCTTGAATTTGCCCTTTCACGTTTAACCCAATACTTATTTAAGTTATTTAAGTGTATAGTGCCTTGCGGAAGAACATAGCATTCATAAAACATAATATAACACTACCTAAATAGAATTATATATTTGGTTTAAAATACCTATGTTCACAAATAAAGCATCCTGATTCTGTTTCTGAAAATTGCTGAAGGTCTGTGTCGATCCGTCCGTCCGTAACTCTATATGAGCCGAATCATGCCATGTACTAGTAACACATAGAAATATTAATAGACTATTTAGATTTCTATGGCATGTACTTTTGGGAAAATATCCGTAGTTTCACTTTTCGTCCGTATTACGAATATGATTAGGAAAAATCGTTGATTAGGTCAGATATTGAAAATATTAAGCAATTCATGTAGAGAGTCAAATAGAAACAGCATTGACGGAACCAAGGTTCTTAACACGCCCTTTTTCCCCATTTTTAGGGTTATGTAGTCCAACATGGAACCCTTATAGTTTCGCCATGTCTGTCTGTCCGTCCCTCCGTCCGTCTGTCCGCGGCTTAGCTCAGAGACTATTAGTACTAGCAAGCTGTAATTTGACATGAGTATACAATACATTATCTATAAACACGCCGACAAAACGGTAAAATAAACTCATCAAAACAAAGTTTTTTAAGTACATAAACGTAAATGGGGGATGATTTTTTTTTCTCATCTATCCCATAGTGTTGACTATCGTTAGATAGGTCGTTCAAAAACATTGTAGATGTATGAAAACCATTTTTAGATTTAGGGATCCGTTGGCGAAACAGGTCGTGCCAAACTTTTGATCCCCCTAAACACGACAATGTATGGGTAGACCGAATTATAAAATGTACCAGGCAACTATGGAACCCTACACTGTACGTGGCCCGACACGCACTTGGCCGGTTTTTAATTTTCGGTTTGCATATAATAACCCCATGCAGGAGTTATCTAAGCACCCACATGAATCATACTCGAATCCTTGAAGTGGTTACCGATATTTGTTCGTATTTATTTTATCTAATCAATACGCAAAGATAAATCGTTTCTTTATCAAATAGTTTTGTTCTAAAATGTACCTCAGTACTATTTAAATTCGTTTTCCAGTCCCTACACTTGTTGCAATTTTATTGTGAAATAAAAGATCTTTCCTAAATCTGGTAACCGGGTTATCCTCTAAATTATTAAAGTCAAGACGTTATTTAGTGAATAAAAGTAACTACGTATCAGTGACGGACATTTTTTGTGAATGTATGAAGGAAAACTGCTGAAAAAGTGTCTGAAAATGCGTCGCAGGCGCAAATAGACGTGATAAGCAGACTTTATCATTGTTGACCAAGTTTGTTCTACATATTGTTTAAACCTATCACCGTCGGACTGAACAGGTATGTCACTGACATTTGAAAGGTAAATAATAAAATCAAGTGTATTAGTATACAATAAAACTATGTGTTAATATTTAAAATGACGAATACTTACTAAAGTAACTACCATTAAACTGACTTTAGTTATCCCGGATCTTTAAAATATACAAATATATTATGTTCACGTGGGTCAACAAACTGATTTCCCATTACTACATAACCTTCTTAATTCTCATTCTTGCTAAAACAATAGATCGTAGTCCAGATCGTGACTTAGATTCAACTTTCAGATGTTAAATGATGATCAATCTAACATCTACATGTAGAAAGTTATTACATTATATATGTAAGATGTGTTGATATCTTTTCCAAAAAAAAAGATAAATAACAAGTTGAGAATTAGGTAAAAGTTTAAAACGTGTAACAGACAGACGCATTGACACTGTGATGATTCCATAAGTGTTGACGAAATTCTTTATTACTATCGAATTAATTAATAATATCGTCACTATATACAGGATAATAAGAAAAACGGGGTATAGAATAAAATATATATTTTTTTTTAAACCGGCCAATTGCGAGTCGGACTCGCGCACGAAGGGCTCCGTACCATTAACTATACTCGCACTTGGCCGGTTTTAGTATTTTTTGTTATAGCGGCAATAGAAACACATCATCTGTGAAAATTTCATTTGTCTAACTATCACGGTTCATGCATTATCTATAAAAACGGCAAACAAATCATGTCTGTCGTATGGGAGTGCGCAGGTCCAACTCACACATGGCCGGTTCTAGTATTTGTTGTTATAGCGGCATCAGAAAAAAACCATCTGTGAAAATTTTAACTTTCAAATTATCACGGTTCATGAGACAGACGGACAGAAGGACAGACAGATGGACAAACAGACAGATAGACAGACGGACAGCGGAGTCTTAGTAATAGGGTCCCGTTGGTTACCCTTTGGGTACGAAACCCTGAAAAGAATACTATGAAGCAACCCTGAAATCGCGGAAAGAAAATCTAATCTAATCTAAAAGTTATCTACGGAACAGCCGTTTTTAATTTTTCGCGAAAGATGTTCATATTAATGGGCAGAATATCCTGTTTTAAGGGAATCTTAACATCCTGTATAGTCGAGGGAATGTCAAGGTTTTTTCCAGTGTAGACGACAGTTAATTAAAACAATCACACGATTTTTACGTCCCAACGAGATAAGGAGATCCTTATCGCCGTACTTCGGGCACAAACACACGCTTTCGGGGCATCGTGTTTTCCTTCACCTATCCGCAATTGGCAAACAGTGCGCCCAAAGTTATAATGCGCATAGAAATCTATAGCCGAGCGACCGGACGTACCATGTGACCTTACTGCTTGTATAGAAAGTGTAGGAAAATACGAACTTTGCCGAGCAGTGGCGAAGATTCGTATGTGCTTTATAAGTTTGGAAATACTATGTACAGTGGAGCCCGCATCAAGCTATACACATTGAGTATAAGCTGATCTCTCATTGTACGGGAAGCTTATACAAAGAGAGGTCAGCTTATACTGAAAGAGTTTAGCTTGATGCGGGCTCCACTGTACATCAACTCATTGGTGCATGCTGGACCCGCTAGATGTGAACCCAGGTTAGTACTAGCGGTACTCCCAAAATGGCTGCAAATGGTGTTAAAGGCATGAAAATCGGAACGATAGATCTTTAGGCCATATGAATCAATTTGACCAGTAGCACGAAAAAGAAAAAAAAGGAGAGGTGTTATGGCGTCATCTTTTCAGTGTATGGGAAAAAAATACTTTTGTTCTGAAACCTGTCGTGTGTGGTATCAAATGAAGGGGCTTTTTGAGCCCATTCTAAAATATATCACATCATTACGTTTCATTCACTTGATTTAAATTAAAATGAAAATCATTTTCAAAACATACCAAGTTTGGTTTCATCCAGATATGATACAGTTGAATATTTTGAAATAAAATATAGCTCAAATGATACGAAATATCCTCATATCAAACCTCAAAAAAACAATTTTGAAAATATTCATATTTAGTATTTTTCATTTATTTTTCATTATAACAAAGTGTGACACTTTGTTAAACTTCAGAATTTTACGAGATTTTTGGATGGAACTGTACTCAACATGCAGTTTTTATTTTTAAAGAAATTTGTATTTATTTAATTTTGAAGATTTATGTACATTTTTGAAGAAAAAGATGTTCAACAACCGTTTTTTGCAATCCATCCTCCCTTTTAGTTTTTTTTTTTGGAGGGGTGGATGAAGAATCACTGCCACTACTCATTGTGTTCAATTACCATTAAATGTACCTATATATATATATTCCAGATATGATATGGTTGAATTTTTTTTTTGTAGAATATACCCCAAATGATACGTAATATCCTCATATCGAACCTTAAAAAAGCAATTTTGAAAATATTACATTAAGTTATTTATTTTCATTATTACAAATAATATTACTTACAATCATATTACGGTTGAAGTTTTTCAAGTTGATGAAGTGCGTTTCGACTTTTATATATATACTAGCATTTGCGTGGTGCGCGGGCTGCAGGCAGCCCGCGAGATATTATATTGTGCCTATGCTTTTTTTTTATATGCGTTTTTTTCTTTGTATCTGTGACATATTGGACTCGTCCTACAGTGAATTTAAAGGCAATCGGTAGAAAATCCGTGATTGACAGAGGATAGGATGTGTGTAGAGTGTCAAAGCCTGTCATCGGTTGGAAGATGTGTGAAAAAGAGTAATTGGAGATGTACGTGGTATTATATATATGAGGAGACCAAACTTGGTCCAGTGGAGCCTACATCAAGCTAAAAACTTTCAGTATAAGCTGACCTCTCATTGTATAGGCTTCCCGTACAATGAGAGGTCAGCTTATACTCAATGTGTATAGCTTGATGCGGTCTCCACTGTACCTATAATTTAAAATTGTTTTTTAAAACAAGTGAATGAAATGTAATGCTGTGATATATTTTAAGAATGGGCTCAGTAAGCCCTTTCATTTTAACCACAAACGAAAAGTTTTTAAACAAAAAAAAAATCCCATACAATAAAAAGATGACGTCATAACACCTCACCTTTTTTCTTTCTTTTTCGTGCTTCGGGTCAAATTGATTCAGATGGCCTAAAGATCAATCGTTCCGGTTTTCATTACTTTAACGCCATTTACAGCTATTTACTGAATTTCGGTTTGTACCGCTAGGACTAGGTCTCAAGATTGAGAGTCCGGCGTCCGGCTAACGACTACAAGTGTTTTTATAGCATACTGGTTTTCCGTTGTTCTTTATTTTTTTTATTTAGAAGTGTAGTGCTACTCTAATTATAATAATAATCTAATATTATTAAAAGAAAATATAGAAAACGATAGCGCGTAGCACCGTAGTCTTTCGTAGCAAATGTAGCTTGTTAAGCGGGAACAATTATTATTGAAATAAAAACAGTTGGATCTCCTTTGGGCATAAATAAAATTAATATACAAGGTGCCTTTAATTTATGCAGCCAATTTCTTACCGAAGACTCGGTAAGTGTTTAGTAACAAGGTTCGATGACCCTGTTTGTGAAATTCATAAATTATTCTTTTCATGTTCCTTACAAACGCAAGCCCAGCGCCGAGTCAATTACCATGGGACATCAAGATTTTATTTTGCGAAATTAGCAAAAAGTGTTAAAGATCCGTGTTACTGATCACTTACCAAGCCTCCAGTATGAGTTTGGCTGTATTCCTATGCCTTATATTCCTACAATAATAAGTGAAAATAATTCTAGGGTAGGTCATGTATTGTTAACTGATTACATTTAAGAAGAATTTATTTTTTTTGTTCATGTATTTATTTCAATATAATTATTTTTTCATTTCCCAGTGGTTCAATCAGCTGACAAAATTTATATGAAAAGGAAAAAATAAGATAGCGCAAAAAAATTATATAATAATATTTATTGTATTTTAGATACATACATGCATAATATACTCATGCCTGTCTCCCAGAGGTAATCTGCTACAATCCTGACATACCTCTTTCACCTCTTCCACATCCATCAATCTAATTATACTATCTCTTCTATTCCGGTTACTTTTGATTATATAATAATATATGAATAATTAGATATTAGGAATATAATAAACAAAAAGTTCTCATTTACATAAAAAAGTATATCTATTGAAAATCATCAAGGATCTTAATTAAATTTTATTTACCGTCTTAAATTATTTTTAGTTTGCTTGTTATATATCAAGTAACATAATCCCATCAAAACATAAATGTAAAAAAAGGGGCAGAGTTCAGTACAAAGGCAGTGAAGGATTGTCAGCTTCGCCCAAAAAAGAAATGCGATCAAATTGGGTGCCGAGGCTTATGGGTGGAGGTTCCTTCAGTCATAACTGCAATAATATTCTTCACTTGTTTAAAAAAAAAGTTTGTTATGTACTTGCTACTAAATGTAGAACTTGGCAAGTTTTGTCAGGTGCCGCGTGTCTAGATCAAAGGATAAAATATCATAATATATATCATTGATTTTTATCGTCAACCCCTGATGATAAATTCAACCGAATGCCGACAGCCTCGCCAATCAACACAAATAATACAAATAAGATACATGCTACTTATGTTTGTTTACTTACTTATATAGTACGTAAGCAAAAATAAGTAGCAGCAATAATTATTGCATATGAATATTTTAAATACTTTGAAATTTTATAGCAAAACCGGTTGAGTAAATTAAATAATTAAAACAGTGTACAGTCAGTAACAGGTTCATTTCATTCAAATGTATCGTAAGTTCCACCAAGAGCCGTGATTGAGGACATAGTAAATCACAAGAATCAAACACAAATAAATTTCGAAATAATATAAGTATTTAATCCAGGGTCCTATTGTAATTTATCTCTGGTCTTTCCGGACACAGCGGTTTCATCAAAGGTTTCCATTTTAGACGGACTCCTAACTTCCTAGTGACAGAACAATTTCAAGGCACACAAAAGAGGTGTGCAAACAGATTGATGTCACGGATAAAACTTTAATCTAGCAAATCCACGTTGAGACGAGCAAACAGGCACAAGTCCAGATAATCATGATTAATCACCTTTCCACTACAGGCTTCACGAACGCTTTCTTGAGTCGGTAGTCCAATAGGTGTACTTATATCATAGGTAACTGAGGATACTGATGTTTTCAAATTTACTTATTTATGTATCCTAGGCAATGTAAGAAATAGCAGCCATGACTAAATTCTATCAATATTAACAATATCACTAAGTACTACTATACATAGTTTTTCTGGGATCATCACATGGATTTTTCTGCAATAAAGTCTTATTTTTACTTGAAAATTTTATCATTATATCCAGTAGCCGGGATCAAAAATATGTATTTTATAATTGTAAGTATCTATTTCTGATTTGAGAGATCCCGTTAAAGCTGCATATAAGGTCAGATTGAGCACCTCATTTTGCATCAATCAGCACTGAACTCTACGACGTTTCCTTTTAATTTAAAATAGCGCGCTCTCAGATTACCGTGGCTGTTACGACCACTAAGAAACACGCGCCCACAAAAATCTGCGTTTTTATTTAACAACTCTACTTCTAGATAATTTTTTTTAAATATTCTAAGACGATCTGACGATGTCATTTCTTAACTTATTTTTAATACAAATTTCAAGGCTGTATGATTTAAGGAAGGCCCTTGAACACTCTAAAAACATGAAATTTAGGGGTAGCTTCGTAATTTTTTTCTATACTTAAAGAACTTAAAGTGAATCTATCAGCCCTATAGTCTACTACCCATATTATTTTTACCATACCGATTAACCAAGTTACACAATGTGGGAAGCTCATTTGAAATTGTGCATCTAGCCTTATACAGACCTCAAAATCGAATGTGCTATGTAATCACAGCGCTTCATTGCGTACGTAATCGTATCATCCTTAATACTTAATTTATACTTGCGATTGTAGGCACTTGGTGAAACTTGGGAAACATCATAACTAAATGCACTTGTACTTGTTTCACTGGTTTTAATTTTAAGATTTACACGTTAATCCCGACCGGTTTCGGTTAATACACCATTCTCAAGGGATTCAGGAATTCAGGATATTAAACAGACAATACGATTAACTAACAATACGTTAAAAGCTACGAGCTCGTCGTATTGTTAGTTTAATATCCTGAAAGTCAATCGTGACGCTAAATATCAACCTTTTCGCACGTACATCCCATTTACAACAGTGATACCCATATTTCTGGGAGAGGGGGGGGGGGGGGGGGCAGACGGAAGTCTGGGGTGTGCGTGTCCCCCTGGCTAGTACCTAGTTACGCCTATGTTTGTGTATGTACTTGTACAGTGCTGTTGTACCGACGTGCACGTTATCCACCCCAATTAAACCCGAGGCTGACAGTTGATTTTCAGTGCAAAAGATCAATAATTTTAAAGTAGTCGTAAAAAGTGGGAAATTCTGTCATTTTCTCTCTTCATTTTTTTACATAGGATGTTTAGTCTAAATCTTGAATATTTCGAACAATTAAAAGAAACTGAAAATGGAAATTCATACCGAGAAAAATAATATTTATGATTTAGAAGCTTTTATTTAGTATTTCATAAAAAGAGATAAATAATGAACACGAAAAAAAAAAGAGAAATTTGCTCAAGATTTTATTTATATAACTGAAACCGGGCCCGGAAGGGCCCGAAATATATCTTGAGCAAATTTCTTCTTTTTTTCGCGTTTATTATTTACCTATTTTTATAAAATACCGAGAAAGAGTAATTTATTGCATGGTTTCTAGTTTTCTCATTAGTTAGAAAAATAAGAGGTATGTATGTATATACCTACAATCTGTATTCTGAGGTACATTATACAGATTATGAGCCAGTTCCAGATCTGAGAAAGTGTTAATTTTGGACAGCCATCACGCATAAACCTTCATACAATCGCAAACATGAAATTTCGGGGTATCTATTATGGAATGTTTTTATATTATTTTAAAAAAAACGTAAATTTTACGGTTTTTTCGTTTTTACGACTATCAAACCCTGATGATGCCGTAAGGTGAAACTGGTTGGAGTTTAAATAAAGTGAATATAATTGAAACAGTACAAGAGAACAGTTGTGCCTTCACCCTTAAGCCAGCTACAGCTAAGTTTAGCAGCAGAATCAGACAACAATGACTGGTCCGACACGCGCTAGCTACTCAAGTGTTGGAAAATTGTTTAACTGCTGCAAAATGCTGCTTCAAGAAATTACAGTCACTTCACATTATGTCGCTGATATTGCATAGGCATATTTTAGATTATTATTTATTAGGTACACCAACATCTAGTACATAAGCTCATACATTGTAAAACATATCAATTTTAAGTTATAAGCCTTGACAATTATAGGTGAACACAGCGTGCAATAGAAGGATAAATAATAAAATATAATATAGGTGTATACAGCAAATTACTTAAAATTTGTGTAACAAATGCTTGACAACATATATTTACAAGAACAATATTTAAGTATAGTAATAATATGTACATCAAAATGAATAAAATTGGCAGAAAATTATTTACAGTACTTTACTTTACGGAACTTTTACTAGATATTTATAAAAATAAAAGCCATTTAAAAAGGTTCAAAAAGGTATATAGTTTTCTTTTATATGGTTTTAATTTCAACTCGATACCTCTATGCGTTCCCGAGATAAAGGGTATTGTAAGACAGACGGGTGGACGGACGGGCGGACGGACGGACAGACAGACGGACAATAAAGTCATATAAATCCTATAAGGGCTCCAGTTTTTTCCTTCTGAGGTACGGAACCCTAAAAAATAAGAATTAGTAAATTAGTAACATGCAGTGTGAGATATTAGTGACACTTAAGGGTACTAGGGCTCAAAACTTTGCAGCCTCTCTGGTGTTATTAAATTAATACTAAAATAAGAATATAAACTAAAATTAAAATTTAATGTGCCACCTAGTGAGCCAAGACCATCTCATTACCGTGAAATAAATCAAGACATGCACTACCTATGTTGATTTAACAAAGCCGAAAATCTGTGTTGACCTTTTAATATTTAGATGATGTTGGCCGCAGCAACATAGCCTTTCGGGCATGGCTGGGTAACCTAATAGTTAGGTAATTATTATACCGGGTGTAAATAGACTGCTACCATTAAATGAAACCACATATTCTACCGACTCTACTGAACTTTTCCCAAGAATCATACCCTGGGCCACCCTTAGTTTGGAAAATATTTGAGTTCCAAAACCCTAACGCACCGACATACGGGCGAGTTTAGAGAGAGCGTCGTCCATGAAACCTGAAGCTGTTCACGTAACGACGGCTGTTCTTGTGAAAAGTGGTTCAGTAGGGTCGGTAGAATATGTAGTTTCATTTGATGGTAGCAGTCCATTTACATCCAGTATAAGGTCCTACAATTCAAAGTGAAAAAAATTTAACAGCTGATAGAGTATCCCTAATAGACCACATTACACCGAAAAAACTTTTTTTTTTACCTCTCCATAGAAATACTAGGTGAAATTAAATCAACCGACCAAATTCATACTGGAGACTCGGTTAGTCATCAGTAACAAGGTTTAATGACCCTCCGGATGAAATTCGAAAAAAAAAAATTTTTCGTCCCGTAGTGCCTGCACTAGGATTTGTACTAATACCTTACCTACCTAGTAAGGGAGCAAAAATATTTATTTTCCGAAATTGGCCAAAAGGATGACTGAACCTAGTTCTTGATCACCAACCGAGTCTCCATTATGAATTTGGTCGGTTGATTTAAGTTCACTTATATAGTCAGCTGATTCAATCACTTTGTATGGGAAGTGAAATAATTATTTGAGCAAAAAATTTTTTTCCTTCTGGAATGTGATCACGATCAGTTAACGATACATAAGTTTTTTTCACTTATTATTGTAGGACCTTCAGAATATAATTTATATATTTCAATTTATATGTGTGTCAGTGATAGAATGATTGTTTTTTATTACTTCCTGTGATAAAGACCACAGCAACACGTATTCTGTAAAAGTTTCAACTGGCTGGAAGGACAGACGGACAGACAGCAGAGGCTTAGTAATAAGTAATAAAATAACTATAACTTGTTGTTGGTAATAGGTTCCTGTTTGGCACCCTTCGAAACCCAAAAAAAATATGAAATTGCATACTTGAACCTTATGCAAATGAACGGTACTGAAGTAACCGTATCTTCTATACACACTGCCATAGTGACTGAGCCACCAAGCAGAGGGTCAATTTTGTTCTTAGCAGATAATAACGTCTTGTTACTGAACGAAAGTGACTGCAGTTTATAAAAAGGGGATTATTCATAAATACTTATAGGTCGTTGGTGCTATGTGTTTAAAATTCATGGGCATAAACAGATGTTTAGTGAATAAAATAAAATAGTAGTAAAAAGAAGGGTTCCGTACGTAGACGGTGTCAAATATTTTGTCAGACGCTACCATTTTAGCGCCTTATTTTTTGTAGCCTTGATGTTTGTAGCTTTGACATGTATATTGTTGTTGTCACACACTAATATTATAAATGTGAATGTTTGTGTGTGTGTGTATGTTTGTTACTCTTTCACGCTGAAACGGCTGGATGGATTTAGATGAAATTTAGAATGGATATAGCTTATACCCTAACTTAACACATAGGCTACTTTTAATCCCGGAGAAAAGCATGTCGTTAAACCGAATAGCACGCGGGTGGAGCCGCGGGCAAAAGCTAGTTTGCCATAATGCTTTTAGGGTTCCGCACCCGTATTGTGGGGTGGTACCCAACGTACTATTTGAAACGTATTATTTTACGTCAAAAACACAAGGTTGAAATCTTTTCGAAATCGATTTTACAGTTTTTCGTTTCATAAATCTTGCTAAGGTAACCGAGTAACACACTGACGGACCAATTAAAAGCAAAACCGAAAATAAACAAATTTTACATTTTCTTAGATAATGCTGATTGATATAAAATAGATTCACTTGATATCAAAATTTTCCTGAGCAAAAAAATCCTGAAGTTTATAAATATTTAATATCTGGGGGCACGGCAATGGCCCCCGCCAAGACGAGCCAAACGAAGCGGGGCACTACGTACCTTTTCTCGAAGCCTTTCGTCATATTTTCGAACCCTCATAGCTTCGGTCTGGATAATACTAGAGATAATACCAAATTCTCAAGATAAGATGTAGTAAGCAGTCTTATTAAACACGATAAGTTTCATTTGTCTAGCTTTTATACTTTGAATTTTATTAATGCCTAAAATACGTCGATTTCGTCACTCACTCACTGATAATCATTAAAACCTGTAGGGTACTTCCTGAAGTCCTAGAAAGCTGAAATTTGGTATGCAGGCTAGGATTAGCACACAAACAACAGGTAAATTAAGAAATCTGTAACTTTCACCCTCCAAACCCACTTAGGGGGGTCCGGTAATGTATTATTTAAAAAAAACCTAACATCCAAAAGTCCTAGAAAGCTGAAATTTGGTATACATGCTAGAATTAGCACACAAACAACAAATAAATTATGTAAGAAATCTGAAACTTTCACCCTCCAAACCCTCATAAGGGGGGTCCGGTTCTGTATTATAAAAAAAATTATTTCCAAGTTCCAAAAGTCCTAGAAAGCCAAAATTTGGTAAAAAAGTCATAACTGAGGCGCAAGAAACGCAGCCGGAAAAAATAAAAAAGTAGAGCATCTTACAAAAAGAAATGAAATCCCATCAAAAACATTTCATGTAAACTAGGTCACCAAGACATAGAAGCTCATAACGCTTTCACGGTTAAAAAGTTATCAGATCTCATTTAGAGCCAAGCCCTTAACTCTACAAGGCCTAGCTCTACAAGCCCTAACTCTACAAACCCTACATTATGATCAAAAAGTATGGCCAAGTCAATCTATGTACTTAAACAAAAGACTTTTAATGTTGATATGGTCACTATAAGATGTTGTTAGGTTAGCTAATTATGTAATAACTTAAAACAGAAGGTCCCTTAACCTGTAGGATTACGCGCATTTTTTGCAAATATGCAAGTTTTCCCGCCAATTTTGTTTAAGGCTATATCTCCGGAACTAGTTGTCCAATTCTAATGCGTTTTTTTTTTCTAAAACTAGATAAAATTTCCTACAAGAAAACATTTTTTTTTAGAAAGTTGTTGGGGGGCTTTCTCCTTGAAAAAATCTTAGTTATATATATAAATATATGTATGTATACTATATATATATATATATGTCTATTCAATTTTTATAATACTGTAAAAAAATATAAAGAATAAAAAAAAATATATATATATAACTCTGTACATATATGTATAAAAAAATGTAAATTTGGGCCTAGAATTACAAACCACAACATTTTTTCATATTATTATAATGTTTTTTTTTTTTTTTTGCTCGTCTTCCTAGCTTTGGAAAAATACCAATATCATTAGGTGTATAATATATTAACTAACAATATTATTTTTTTTATAATTCGGCCTAGTTGTGACGATGATGACTGTGACTCTACGGGTGTACTGACTGAATAAATTAACCGACTTGGATTTACATGGATCTCACATTCATCTTTCATCTTTTTGATGGCATAGACCTTGAGGTACTTAACCCTCTGTACGGGAGTTACAATAATAAGCATCACAAGCCCATATCAAAATAATATCTTTCGAAAATTTACCCTCTAGCTATAACAAAGGAAACTGTTTTATATTCGAAATAAAAAATACATGTTTTGTTACTTTTGTCATTTGTCAAAAAAGTTATCGATCATCAAAAGAAGCGCTAATACTCCGGTGACAGAGACGACGCTCTACAAAACCTATGTGCATTATTTACCGCTGGGAATATGTACGGTCTATTGTCAGTCACATGTTGGCCATTCATTCGAAATTTGGGTAAGAAAATTAAAAAAACCTTTTTTTTTACGGTTTTGTCTTTTATTATGGCTATGGCTATGGGGTTCATTTTCAATCCGTATATTTATACACTTGTGTTGAACCCAATTAAACCACATTGTTGCTAGTAGCGGTCAAAGTTTTACATAGTTTATTAAAGTTATTCGAAAATTATATTACTGAACTAGTAATTCCCTTTCCTGCAGCTCCGCCCGCGTTTATTCAATTTCTGCCCCGTTTTCGGTTTGCGCGTTATTTCACGAACACCTCTTAAAGCCTATATGTTGACCAGGGTCACTACGATAATAATAAAAAAAACGCATCCAAATCCGTTGAGTGGTTTTCGAGTTAAAACGGAACATACATACATACCGACAGACAAAAATTTTAAAAGTAGTATTTTTGGCTTCAGTACAATAATAATAACCCATTTCATTTAAAATTTTTAGAAAATATTTCGTATGTAGACTTTTTTACTGCTTGGAAGACTAATTAGTTCTCATATTTTTGTGAAAGGATTTTCTGCAAATAGGTATGTCACCTGAAAAGTGTTTATTTCAAAATCACGATCGTTCGGTATACTCTACATTAAATGTTTATTGACTGACATACGAATATGTCACTGGATAATATTTATATTCGTGCAATCTTATATTTGCTTAGAGGCGTGGTGCTAATGAGATACATAATGAAGCTCCATTATGTAAATAGATTTATATATCTGCGTCACGGTAGAGTCTAGTCAAGGGCTAAATACAATAACGGTCACACCATCATCGTCACATTGGAAATAGGGAACACCCAAACATTTACACGACACTTTCATTCTTAGTTTAATCATATTCGTTGAATTGTCGCAAGTCTCCAAAGTCTTCTCTATGCGATTACTTTAAACCAAAATTTATTTGGCCAAGTGCAAGTTGGACTCGCGCACAAAGAGTTCCGTACCATCGGGTTCGGAACCCTAAAAACATAATGGTAAATAATAACAATATACATGCTAAAGCAACATCAAGGCTACAAAAAATAAGTCGCTAAAATGGTAGCGCTTGACAAAAAGGTGCCAACCTTCTGCGTACGGAACTCTACTTTTTATTATTTTTACTTTAGAGTATGTCCTACAATTTGACTAAATTTAAAACTTGTTTGTATTAATAACGTTTAAAAAATGCAACTTTTTCTAGGTTTCTTGTATGGGGACCCCCCTTAAAATTCTTTTTTAAATGTGTTACTATTTCGTCGTGATAGAGGCTATAGTAATACGTATTGTGTAAAAATTTCAATATTGTACATATTACGGTTGAAGCTCTAGACCTAGACACCTGTGACAGACGGACAAACAGACAGACAGAGGATAGGCTTAGTAATAGGGTCCCGTTTGGCACCTTTCGGGTACGGAACCCGAAAAAAGTCTTTAGTAAATTAATATGTACTGAAAACAGTCTTCCTGTCTTACTCGTATGATAACACTCAAATGTTTCTATTCAAGAATATAATTTTGTAAGAATATAAAATAATACTTCAAATAACCCAGAAATGATAAAATCGACTTTACCTTGTCTATAACACCTGAAACTATCTGAGCAATTTAAACTGTGACTGCACCATTTCAGTTGTTTGAATAAAACAACCTTCCTCCAAAATTGATCGAGAGCAGCCAATTAGAAGCCGACGGGAAAATTAAATTTTAGCAAACATACGCAAAAGCATTCAAATTAAGGGTAGTCGGCCATATTGCAATATCTACAGTATGCAGGTATACTTTTCAGTGGCATAAAAGAAACAATGCAAAGTTTTTTTTACTAAGAAACTGCGGGGCACTGGCACAATGTATTCTTTTTTTATTATTTTGCATAAATAAGGAAATCAATAAACAAAACAATAGGCCATAAATAACCTAATGTTTAGTGAAATTGACGAAAAACAATAGCAAAATCTTTATGCGCGCAAAATATTTATTATTCTCCGACCATCACTAAGAATCAAACCAGATTTTAGATCACCCTATAGGGGCCGACGTCACTAAGGCACTAACTAAAATGTGTTTTCCGCAGCTGATAATTTTTGAATCTCGTTACAATTATACAATGTTTAGCGCGTCTTTGTACCGAGCATGACAGAGTCGGTCGTGACCGCGGCATTATCGCACTGATGCTTCAGGAGCGCGCGGTGATACGCGCCGGGGGATGCTGGCGCAGACGCACACCCGAGAGTGACGCGCGCGCACGCCACCATGCACGCCGACCCCGAGTCTCCCGCCTTCCGCGAGGAGCAGCACCTCCTCCCTGACGACTGGCTCAAAGTGAAAACCGTCCCCGCCAATGGAAGCCTCTCGCCGGGCGTCTACTACCCCACAGCCAGCAAGAGGTTCGTCGGCGAGCGCCAACCTGTGACGTCACGACACGCTGAACTGTAATCCGCTTTTGTCCATCCTACAGCTCTCTTATTCATGTTATGTGTGTAGTCTATTTATTTTAATGGAAAGCGTTCAGTGCATATTATAGACATTAACATCTACGAAGGTCGGAGCTAGCGTCTCGGCTTGACTATACAACCGTGAAATAGACGCAGTTCGCACCCGTAACTGCACTGGACGTATCGATTACAATGGTACTAATATCCACGTCTTTGGTTTCAGGAGTCGCTCGCACAGGCACGGCGTCACGCGGCGGACTCGAAGACGAGCCATTCTCAAGAATGGAGAGTGCAACATTCTCAAGTCGAAAATCTCTCAGCGACGGCTGCGGTTTCTGCAGGATATGTTCACAACCTTGGTGGATGCACAATGGAGATGGACTCTCCTCGTATTCACGCTCTCCTTCATCCTCTCCTGGCTCAGCTTCGCTCTCATCTGGTGGCTGATAGCATTCACACACGGAGACCTAGAGGATGACCATCTACCTCCAATGCAGGACACGACCAACTGGAAACCTTGTGTGTTCAACATTTACGATTTCACTTCCTGCTTCCTCTTCAGTATAGAAACACAACACACAATAGGTTACGGATCTCGAACAACCACTGAGGAGTGTCCTGAGGCCATATTCATTATGTGCCTTCAATCAATAGTAGGAGTGATGATCCAAGCTTTCATGGTGGGCATAGTTTTCGCTAAAATGACCCGACCCAAACACCGTACACAGACTCTCCTGTTCTCGAAATATGCAGTGATTTGTCAAAGAGACGGCGAATTATGCCTAATGTTCCGAGTCGGTGATTTGCGGAAGTCCCATATCATAGGAGCCAGTGTGAGAGCGCAACTCATCAGATCTAGGACAACGAAAGAGGGAGAGTTGCTGGCCCATTATCAAACCGAGTTGGAATTGCATGCGGACGGTTGTGATAGCAATTTATTCTTTATCTGGCCCATCACGATGGTCCATAGGATAAACGCCGAGAGTCCGTTCTATGGCGTATCCGCTGCTGATATTCTTCAAGAAAGATTCGAAATAGTTGTAATATTGGAAGGGACAATCGAGTCCACGGGTCAGACGACGCAGGCTCGATCGAGTTACACCACTAGTGAAATAATGTGGGGACATAGATTCGTGTCGTTGGTGATGTATAACCGTGAAAGGCAAGGGTACGAGGTTGACTACTCCAAGTTCGAAGAGACCACCCAAGTAGATACCCCATTGTGCTCCGCCAAGGAGCTGGACGAGTTCTACGGAAGCCAGGCTGATCGAAGATCTATCGGTGAGTTTCTAACTTATTATGGTTATGGTGATGGCTGCCCTTGTGTCTTAAGGCTTACAACGCTTGTATAATGTGTTATGGTGTGTTTATATTTGTTTTATCGTGACGAATTCGTATCTAATCAGAAAATCAAGATAGAGTTAAGCTTTTGCATCATTGATTTGGGTCATATATAATAATCCACTGTAAAATAACCTGTCTGTATAATTTAATCCCTAAATAGGTCAATTATCTGAAGCGGATTTATATTTCTGCCATGTTAATTTCTTTTGTTATGGAATGACGTATATTTTATTGCAGTTTCTTTATCTAGGGTCAAAATACCACTTGAACTGCAACTTGTTCATGATAACGTCTATTTTAACTGCTAAGGGTGCAAACGTGTTTAAATCAAACGACAATAACAAGTTATTTTCCAAACGACTAAATAGGTTCGTTTGTATACCTAATATAATTTGTTTAAGTAACGCTAAAATATTGAAGTTAATTGTACGAGTAGTATAAACAATATTCGTGGTGAAAATGGTACCATTGTCGGTCTGCATAGGAATCCTATATTTTCTACAAACTTTAAAAAACAGTAGGGAAGGACCTTACATGCATATTCAATTTAATATTTATGTAACACGAAGAAAAGCTAAAAATATGTCAAAATCATCCGTTCAATTTTTAAAGAGGACTAAGTATTAACATTATATAATTGCAGTATACAATCGTAGAAGAGAAGTAAATCTGGGTAATTATCGCTTACCGGCCAATTACTCTACGGAATTAGAAAAATTTCTATCATTCTGAACTTGGTACTTTTAAATTACCTTATTCTTTTTGGCCGTTGTGAAAAATTATGTAAAGAAGTGCGAGAAAACCAAGACGATTAGTGCAAAACTAATTTAAAATAAAATCATTTAACTAAGGCTGCAATGAAAGTCTCCCAGTTTCGAAAAAAAAATTATAAATCCATACATTTAAACCTCTTATCTACAAACCTATAGCACTTGGTTAAAAGAGAGAGCACAATACACCTAGTCGTTTTGATTTACAATGTTAGTATCAGTAAGTACATTTCTCGTAGAACAAATTCTAAACATATCTTGTTTTACATGAGTATGTAATATTATTTGTATATTAGAGGTGTCGAGTTGTTATTCATAACTTGTATAGTTTAGTATATTCACGTGATTGAAAACATGTCAAATAGTGCAGCTACTATGTGTTAGTAACGAATATGTACATATGTACTATACAGATGTTAGTGTTATATATTGACCAGCAATATAGATTGTTTTATGAAATGAATCCATCGCAGATATGTATTGCTTAGAATACATCGGTAAAGTACATAATATACGTAGTAATTATGCTTGCTTGTTAGGTAACGGTAACATGAAGGTACAAAACAAAAACAAATACCTAGAGGATTAAAATAAAATTTCTGGATTGTTTAGTCCATTTGCTTACATTTCTTAACTAAAATCTTTATACAGGATGTAAATGCAAAGTCAAGAATCGCTTTAGGGTATGCAAGTATACACGATTCTGATGTCATTACGAGAAAAAAAAACATACCTTGCATTTTCGCCAAAAAATCCATCATTTTTCTAAGCTATGGCTACGCAGCTCACCGGCCTTCCCACACACCTAATTGCACCCCGCAACCCGCACCCCTCATCCAAACAACAACAACAAACAACAAACAAAATTTCATTTATTAAGTAAAGTCAATATGACACAGTCATCGGACACCCCTGTTAAGTTCGCAGAACCTATATTAGGAGTGTCATCCGAGTGGCCAGCGACCGTGAGGGTGTCCACGCGATTAGTGTATTTTTAGTAAAGAAAATCGTCTTATTGTGAGGTACTTGTACTTTATTTAGAGATCCCAGTAATTAAAAATAAATCTTTACATATCATACTAACACATCCTTAAAGGATTCTTGCCTTTGCTTTTACACCCGGTATAAGGTGACTTTAATGTATGCAGCCAAACTCGTACTGGAGGCTTGGTAAGTGATCAGTGAGACGAATCGATAACAATTTTTTCTAATTTCGCAAAATAAAATCTTGACCTCCCATAGTAATTGACTCGGGGCTGGGCTTGCGTTTGTAAGGAACACGAAAAGAATAATTTACGATTTTCACAAAAAGGTTCATCAAACCTTGTTACTGAGCACTTACCGAGTCTTCAGTAAGAATTTGGCTGCATAAATTAAAGTCACCTTATACATATAGGGTGAAATTCAATCAAATGACCAAATTCATACTGAAGACTCGGTTAGTGATCAGGAACAAGGTTCAGTAATCCTTTTGGCCAAATTCGAAAATATATTTTTTGCTCCCTCACTGGTTGGACTAGTTCAAGTAGGTACAATTTCTAGTGCAGACATTATGGGGAAAAAATTTTTTTTTTTCGAATTTCACCTGAAGGGTTATGGAGCCTTGTTCTTGATCACTAACCGAGTCTCCAGTATAAATTTGGTCGGTTGATTGAATTTCACCTTGTATACAACGTGAAATTTAAGTCATTTTTCTAACGAAAACTGGTGATAGTTCTCGTCCATATGAACAACTTTTAGTATGGAGCAAACCCTGAAATCGTGAAAAAAATATCAGCTGTTCCATAGAAAAGTTAAATACCTACTCGAACCAAATGTATGACACAGACGTATAATATAGTAGCAGACCCAACATTAATAATAAACGCATAGAGTCGACGCGTGGCAATATTATGAACTTCGGGCTCTTTTAAATATAAATATTGCTTGTTTCCAAACAAAATATATACTAGAGATTAGTTTAGGAATTAATAAACATGTTCCAAGCATAAACCAGCCAAAACAACGCATTTTTATACGTTTCTTCGTTCCATAAAGCCTAAATGTATCTTATTTTTGTATATGGAAACATGCCACGCTATTTAATCCTTAGTTTGGGCTGCTACTTAGTAATAATTATATATAGGTATATGTGGAAACAGCTGATTTTTTATTCACGATTTCAGGGTTGGCTCCACAGTAAAAGTTGTTTATATGGACGAGTACTATCACCAGTTTTCGTTAACAAAATGACTTAAATTTCACGTAGTATACACTATTTTATTTAGTACGAATTTTTATCGAAACCCCTACTATTTGGGCCGCCATACGTTAGATTACCTTTAAAATCGAATACATTATCAACATTTCAATTGAAATTTCAAAATCTCATACAAATTTATTCAAAAATCCTGCAATTACTTAAATATTCTTGTGAAACGCGGATACCTACAAATGCGTTAGTATTTATTGGTTTATTTTGACACGAGTTCCTTGTTTGCAAATGCTAATTAAATGTGTGAAGAACCGCTCGTTATTTGAAGTACTTTACTAATACAATAAACATAAATGAACAATTGAAGATACGCGGCTCGGTTCGTGTCTCCCCATTTACAACTACTAATTTTTGATCCCGAAACTAATATACAAACGTAGAGAGCATCAAAACTAAAAATCATTACTCAAAATAGAGCTGTTATATAAAATCAGCTGTTGAAAACGCATCTTAGCAGGAAATGCCATTATGTCATAAAAAAAATGAAAAAATATGTTTTAAATTGAACACTTCATTTTAAAGCCCCCTTTTTGACAGCGGAAAGCCACCATTTTCAGCCATGATTCAAGAAGTGTGACGTCAACAACGATCGGGATAATGGCTTTCTTGATAGCTGTGTATTGAGTTTATTGTTAGTTTTGTATAACGTATAGAAATATTTGTTACTTGTTTTCCGTAATTGCTGCAAGAACAAATAATGGACTGAGTTTTGTAGAATTACGAACTAATTTATTCGAAACAATTTTGCCAATGCACTCTTCAGGGATTAAAAGAGACACAAACCCATTAATCATTTATAGTGTTTTTGTTTATAGTATTTGGAGTAAGCAAATCGTCTTATTTATTTTAAAACTTGTCATTGAACCTCTTTTTTGCAGTCAACAAGAATAACTTTAGGTCGAGTAAATTTTGTGTTCCCTTTATTTCTGGTTTTACTTTTCGTTGTTCTATGTTTCGTAATTTTTTATGGTTCGTTGATCTAACAAGCAAGTAATTAAGAATGTAAATGTAGGTATTCGTAGTAGATTGTGATGAAGATTGATGGTCTGTACTCTCTCTCCCCTTTATCATCAAAAACACACGTAATCGACCTTCGTAGAAGAACACAGCCTTGATGAATACCAAAACTATAAGTTTGGAGACGCATTCGTCATAAAATCCATAAATTCCTAAAATTTACTGCTTGCCTTGTATACACGATAAGAATAGAAATTATCCACTTAAGGCATTAATCCATGTGCAGATAAGTGAAAAAGTTTGAAAATGGAACGCATTTAAAAAGATTTTCATTGTTTGGACTGAATATGAAATTATTAAAAACATTTTAGAAGGAGTCAGAAGGATATGTGACAAGTACATACATCCGGAGGCCATATTTCATGTTTAGACTGTTTTATCAATTTTATTATCATTTAATATAGTAAAAGTATAATGATTATTATTATTAATCGTAAGTTTAACGAATTGAGTTGAAAAAAATTTTATATCGAGTGTAAATGGACAGTGGTCTTTAAATATAACATACTCTACTGACTATACTGGACAACTTTTCCCAAGAAGCATAGCGTCGCTGAAGTTCTAAAACCGCTTATCTCAGTTTTGATAATTCTCTAATCCCTCACTTTAAAATTCTGAATAATATTGAAAACGTTCAATAATTTGACTTACGATCGAGAACAACCAATGAACTAACGATCTACACCACGTAAATAAAATAATTTTGGGTTTTCTAATAAATTCAGAATTTTAAAGTTAGAGAATGATTAAAACTGAGATACGCGGTATTAGAAATTAAGTGACGATAGGTCCCTACCCGCGCAAATCATCAAGGAAGAAGAATTCAACCTTTACTTAAGGACTCTACTTCGCAGTTGGAAAGTTCATTTTAAACGCTGCGCGTATACAGCTGTCTCATGAAAGACGCTTTCTGAAAACACGCTCGTATCTCGGTGCGCTAGATTCACGTATATTTGTTTAGAATTAAAATAATTCCCAAACCAATCATTTGCGTGGGAATGTTTCTTTGGAAAAGTTGTTCAGAGTGATCAGTAGTAAATGTGGTTTCCGTCAAAGGTCTGTGTATTTACACCCAGTATACTCATAGGTTCCTAAAATTCAAAGTGAAAATAATTCAAGAGATGATTGAGTAACCACTTTTCACCGAAAAGTTTTATTTTTTGCGCGAACTTTTTTTCACTGTTAACATAGTTTAGTGAGCTGATTCATTCAACTGCTTTGTTCTGGTAACTAAAAAACGATTTGACGAAAAAAATATATTTCTTTAATGTGTTCCCTAGAATCTACCCTAGAATTCGATTGCCCCACGAATAAACGTGCAAGAACTATACAGTTCACACGTTCTTGCACGTTTATTCGTGGGGGCAATCGAGTTATTTTCATTTATTATTGAAGGACTTGTTGCTCTGTGTTCATCTCACAGACTCAAAGGATACATTTAGACTGCATAAAAATCTCTTCGTTTTGAAAGCACAAATAGATCATGAGCTAATAAAATTATAGTTCAAATGACAGTTCTGTAACATTTACGTATAATGAATGTGTGTACCCATCCCAATTGTGACGTCATGTGTGTAACTGTGCATGTGTGTGTGTCGGTCACAGAGAACGGCGAGCCTATTCTGCTGAAGTTGCCACCGGAGCGGACGTCCACGGAGCCCGCCGCAGACCAAAAGGACGGAGACTATACTGTCACTTTGTAATCAGGCGGCAACACCTGGATAGCGTTCTAATAAACGGCTCGCTAGGCATTTCAAGGCGTTTTCTGTGTGTCATTTCCATAATAATTCGCGAGCCAACAACACAATTTTGTTATATGGTCAATATCACCCGGATACCAAGTATGAACATGCTGTGGACTCGACAACGCTACGATAAACAAATGTCTAGCTCTTATTTCATAGCAACAGGAGTTGTCGTTTAGAATTTATCGAGTTTATCTGTCAAATTTATCGAATCGATGCTTACGTACTTGCTATGCTGGTGTTATAATGGCACTATCGCTTATTTAGGTACAGCTGTAACACTATAGATAGATAGTGAACCTAGAAGAAATATTAGTGTTTGGTGCCATGCCTCTAACCATAGATAGACAAAATTTCAAACAGCAGCAATGAAAGTGCCTTACTTTGATTTTTTGAAGATAAAAGCTAAAAGAAATGATTATGACGGAAAAATAATCTGCTGCTTATAAAAAAAAATATTAAGTTACGAGTAGGTACGTATCTGAAATTTTTAAAGATAAATCATAAAATTTGTGTTTGGCTTTTAGTTATTTATTAAATTATAGTTATGCTTATGTAGTTACCTTAATTATAACGAAGTTGTTTTTAAGAAATAACTAGTCAATGTCAGATATGTAAGAACAATAGAAAAGGAATCTCGAAAACTCAAGTGTAATCTAGCCTTAGCATGAAAACATCACGGTTACGTTATAGTTGCGTTCACATTAGATTTCGTATGTAATCTGAAAAGTTCCGCTACTGTCCGCTTGGGGCGGTTTTCAAATTCCATACGAAATCTAACGTAAACGCAACCATAACATAACCGTGATATTTTCATGCTGAGGCTATATCTATATAAATATATGTAATCAACCTGTATTATTTGTCCTCTAAAAGATTGTGTATATTATTTTATTTATTTTAAGTTCTAGCTTTTACCCGCGGCTCCGCCCACGTTGAGGAAATTTTCGTGGAAATAAGGAAAACAAAAGAATATGATTTTTGAAAGACAATATGCATCCGTCACCATGTTTTACCAAAGTGCTAATAAATACATATTAAAATAAGCCCAAACTCGAAGGGTCTGCTGTTGTTCGTTGAGGAGATCCCGTACCCACCTTCCAGTCCCATCAGCAGACCCTGGTCACCATGTTTTACCAAAGTGATAATGAATACTAATCAAATAAGCCCAAACTCGAAGGGTCTGCTGTTTTCCGTTGAGGAGATCCCGTACCCGTATTGCAGTCCCATCATCGGACCCTGTAGCCTTACCATGAAAACATTACGGTTACGTTTAGTTTGAACGTAACGCGGTTTTGTATGGAATTCTGATAAGTTCCGCTACTGACCGCTAAGGGCGGTTATCGGATTTCATACAAAACCACGTTACGTTCAAACTAAACGTAACCGTAATGTTTTCATGCTAAGGCTACTGGTTACCTTTTTTTTACAAAAGAAAATATTTAATCTGAAAAAAAAACGAAAAAACATTACCAGTGCTTCAATAAAATTCTCATTGCGCTGCTTCCTTTTGTCATAGCGTAATAACCTAAAACCTTTCCGAAAAAATCCATTGAGTGGCTCTCAAGTTATAAGAGAACGGACAGACAGACAGGCAGACGTTGTATTTTATATGATATATAATATAATATATAATAATAATAATAATATATATAATATAATAAATAATAGAAGAGAAGATATGGAAAACAATCCTCAACGACATTCCAAGATCTAAACCTTAATAATATAAACATTAAATTAACTTTACGTATTTACATAATAATGTTAAGGTGACAACCTTTTTCCTTAAAACAAAAGTAGGTATTCTTAAAAAATTACCGTCGGGACAACCCTGAAATCGCGAAAAAAAGCATTTGTTTCGTACGTTTTGTTCTAGTTGGTTATTTAACTTTTTTACAGAACCGCTGATTTTTTTTGAGCAATTTCAGAGTTTGGCCTCATAGAAAAGTTGTTAATATGGGTAGAATACCCTGTTTTAAGAAAAAGGGCTATCATCTCAACACACGGTATAATTATCGGAATATTTTGCTTTTGAAAAATGTGATAATTTAGATTGTAATAGAAACTCACAAATGCCTAGAATATAAGAACAAATTAGGTAGCTTTAATATTTTTGCATGTAAGATAAAGTTTCATAATTATTTAATTTTTCATCTCGTTTGTGTGTATCACCAAGCTTATATTATTGTCTTTGTTTCAGAATAATTTCAGTTTTTTTGTAAATATGGAATGAATAATTTATGTATGTGTTCGTTTAGTTGTGTTTTATTTTGCCCGCTTATCCCTTGTATATTTTACATTTTACATTCGTTACATACTCGTTACAAACAGATTCGCCAGATTGTAATACATTTTATCGTTTGCATGGTAAATGGAGCTTTGTCTATTATTAAGTATTACGCTGAGCTCTTCAATAATGTTAGGTCAATGATCAATAGAGAACAAAGATAACAAATTGTATCTGGTACTCATTTTCAGATTTTTATGTGATACGCCTGTATGTGACGAGGGTGACGATATGGAATCTGATAACCACCCCAAGCGGAACTTTTCAGATTCCATACGAAACCTAACGTGAACGTAACTGGGGGGGGTTTAAAATTCGAGTTTTAAAATCGCGCTTCGACTGTTTCTCCGGAGTTGCGCGCAGGTCATTTCAACATTTTTATTATAACGATCACATAAGTATCTGGGGACACGGCAGTGCCCCCCGCCAAAACGAGCCAAAGGAAGCGGGTTTACCTATCAAGAGTAATAACAAATAATGAACAATTAAGAAACGTTATAATATATTACCATAAATCTTCTGTTGAAGATTCTCTCCTCTTCTTTCTTATCTTTCGTTGAAGAAAGTCATTGGAAATTCAAGTTCTGGAGGCCTACCATGAGTTTTGGTCATGCTGAACATGCCCCTCTTCTCTGTACGAGATGCAAACAAAGAAGTATCAACTTCAAAAGTTTCACACATTTGTGTAGTGTAGTCATTATAAAAAACACTGATACGGTATTTACTATTATATAAATACCGTATCTATTTAGACGGTCGTATTATGCAACTTTTTTATTACTTGCAACTTAAAGCTCATAGTAGACCCTAGATTAGCCTCTTGATGTTTTTCAGTACAAATATAGACGAAAATAACATTAAAATAACGTTCATATCAGTGCGCAAAGCAAAGTGGCTGTTACGACGTTCACTGCGCCGGATAGCGCAAAATAGGAATAAATAATTCTTTTTACACGGACGCGATGGACGGAAAAACTATTTTCACATTATTTTATAGATATACTATATATTGTACACAGGCTGACTTTCAAACAAACCCCGATAATTTTAGAGGTTATTAAGAAAGGTTAGTAGAACATATTTTCAATGTAAAAACAATTAAAAGTCAAAATTTTATAAATAAATGTTACTTGGAATTAAAATGTAAGGTTATCCTAGCCTATTCTCATACGGAAAAAGTCGAAAATAATCCAAAGTAATGGAATCAGTAATAAAAATAACTTCGCGCAATCTAATTATCTTATCTCTTCGGGTGACCATGATTTCTTTGGAATTTACGAAAATCTCCAACTTTAAAAAAATAATTTTGATATGATTTGAATGGTTTTAATAAAACCAGTTTGCATTCTTCTACAAAATACTAAATTATCGGGGTTAGGTTAAAAGTCACCTGTATAATTTGGTGAACCAATCATCAAAATCGCTCTAGGTGTTCGTAAGAGAATTCTTGCGTACATAATAGGAAACTTTCGATTACTTTCGATATTATTCATGCCAAAACTAACAACAGATTATTTTTCATTAACTTTCAAGTTTATTATTGACATAAATGCCTAAATTTTTTTAAATATTTGGGCCACCCGCATAGGAAGGCCCGGGCCTTCAAAATACTTCATAAACAGATCTACATACGGAAGTTTAAGTATCGATTCGCCTTAATACAAGCAATAAGACAGTTTATGTACTTATTTATTTTAAGTGTAGTTGAAAGAAAACTGGAATATTAACCTTATATAAGGAACTTTTATTTATACAGCCAAACTTATACTGGAGGCTTGGTAAGTGATCAGTAACACAGATCGATAACACTTTTTTGCAAATTTCGCAAAATAAAATCTTGACGTCCCATCCCATAGTAATTGACTCAGGGCTAAGCTTTCGTTTGTGAGGAACACGAAAAGATTAATTTACGAATTTCACAAAAAGGGTCATCGCGCTTTGTTACTGAGCACTTACCGAGTCTTCGTTAAGAGTTTGGCTGCATAAATTAAAGTCACCTTATATACCATGGCTTGGGCTCCAAACCAACAATCCTCGAGAAAATAAAAGATCCCCGTTCACCCGGTATAATAATTGACTCTACCTTTACTCTAAGTTCTGTGTATTTTTATTTAAAGCAGTGTTATTATCATCACTGGCTTTTTTTGTCGCTAAGTTATTTTTTATTTTGTACCTTTTCAAATTCATGGTAAATGGGCTCTTTTTTGTTGTGTGTTTTATGTTCGTCTGCCTATTTTGGTGATGGTCAAGGTAAATATGTATTTTTAATTTGTAACAATTTTGAAACTACCTTTATTTTAAAAGTAGGTGGGTATAAACTAAGGATTACTCCGTTATTCTATTAAAATTTTACATCAGTCGTAAAGTGATGCCGTGTATAATAAATAACCATCATCAACATTTGAAATATCTCTGATGAAATATTTTATTGTTATTCTTTACTGTTCGTACACGCAGAACAAAATATTTAATAAGCAAGCCTAAATCTTTAAAAATATTTTTTTTCCACCAAACTTGGACTGATAAATAGAATTCCTAATAAATTTCTCCACTATTTTTTCTAGAATCTATTTAAATTGACAAAGCAAAAAACCGCTATGGCAACAGGCGCGGCGCGTAGCCAACGCGTCAATACTACGGCGTAGCAAGTGTAAATCGCCCAAGTTATTGATTTTATTTCAGTTCTTATCATTTCTAAATCTATGGTTCGTACAAAAGTGACATTAATATCTGACCATTGTTTTAATGAAAATCTCGAAAATTCATTGATTCATAATGTCACTGAATTTGGCTCGTGAAATTATTATTTAACTAAAATTGGCCCGAAATATTGTATGAAATTGAGACGATTGACTAAAATCCGTGCAATTTTAATTTCCGAACTTATGAAATTACTAGCTTTTGCTCGCAGCTCCACCCGCGTCTCATTCGGTTTAACGACATGATTTTTTCCGGGATAAAAAGTAGCCTATGTGTTAAGTTAGGGTATAAGCTATATCCATTCTAAATTTCATCCAAATCCATTCAGCCCTTTCAGCGTGAAAGAGTAACAAAAACACACACACACACACACAAACTTTCGCATTTATAATACGAGTATTAGTGTGATGATATACTTCTGGCCATATCTATTGGCCCACCTTGCATTTTCAGTTTCGTTTGGTCCTAGCTAAAAATTTATATTAGGTCGAGCAAAAAGTTTAAAACAATACGATCGAAAAAGATGGTAAAATGTATCAGGTTTAAAACTGGATCAATAGTTTTTGTTCAATCTAGCAATCATATTTAGGTAGGGGCCATCGAAACCTGAACTCTAAGGTGGGCCAATAGATGTATCCAGAGGTGTATTTTAGGTATATTATTTATCATGGCACTAACAATCAAAATATACATGTGTTACCATTTAAAAATTAAGCCAGAGAATAAAGAAATATACATTTATTATTCCAGGCTATTCCGACCCCGTTTCACCTTTGCCAGAAGAAATAATCAGAAACTCCGTGAACAACCAGCGCCCTCTATCGATTTCTCCGCTAGCTCACATCTCTGATCGCCTGGTAGCGGACGCTATAAGAAGAGCCAGTTTACCCAGGCCTTCTATAGTGAAGTATCCTTCAAACTATTTCAATACTAATGAAGATAACTCATCTTCGTCTAGTGATGAAGAGAAAGTGCAGGTGAGGAAAAAATCTGGTGATAAAATTGTCAAATGATAGGTATGGCTCCATCTGTTGCCGAGTAGCGAAACTAAACTGAAAGTGTTTCTTTAACTTTTCATTAAAATCTCTCGAAAAAAAACAATTCGGGCGTTATGTTTCAAGTATTTAAATGTAATATTAATTTTAGAAGCTTTTACTGGAACTAAATAAGCTATGTTATTAATTTATTATGAAAAATCTGGGAAACGCATTTTTGCAACGCCTTTCAAGATTCAATTATTTACAGGTATAAGTTGTGATTATATCATCCAATTTACCGGGATCCTAATTAGGACGCGCGAAGAAACAGACCATCCTAAAGGTGATTACACTATCCTAAGTCCAATACTATCCTGGTTAGAACGCCGATAATTCGGATGGTTTTATCACGGCTATTGGTGTAACTAGGGTTTGTAGCTGGGGGGAGTCCAGCCCCCGGCTCGAACTTATGAAGCCATCAACAAGTACAAGTAATAATCGTAAGAAGATAAATAAAGATAACCCTCCATACAACGAGATCACAGACAAACCAAAAAACAAAACACATAACGCCTTAAATTGGATGAAGCATCTTCTTACATCAATAACACCCATTTCTGGGGGTAAAACATGGTAATTAAGGGGGGCCGTGTCCCCCTGAATCCTACCTAGTGACGCCTATGCTTACATGTGATTCCAAGAATACTTTTATTGGGACTTGAGTAAAAAGGAATGAAAGAACAAGAAAATTTAAAAATATGTTTATTACAATTCTATTCTGACACTAACTGTCAGACAAATACGAAGCTTCTGATTCCACTAATCAATCACATAAACGGCGCCCGCGCCGTGAAGGCCCCTGATTTACTATATAGTATGTCTTATCTACAATAGAAAATTATTCTATTGAAACAATTAATCGAATGGTTGGGTACAAAAACAGTTGGATGTTGGCTTACATTTTGAATAAATTGAGTGATAAAATAAAATAATATAGGGATATGAGAATAACTTATGCTACGCCTAAAAGTACACCGTGTGTAATTAAGCAAGTAACTTTAAATGAAATATCATACTCTACTATCAGTCATATCAACTTTCCTAAGGAAACACGCCCACACTCAATATTTTCAGCGTTTCCTTGCCAATTTTAAATATGCAAGCAAGTCTCGATTTAATACTTTCATTAGAGATCCTTACTCAAAAATAAGTGCGCATATATAAAAAATATCTGCCACGGCTGCAATGGGAGAGTGTATTGTGTATACATATTACAATAATAACAATATTTTATTGATCTAACGTCATACATTTTTTCATACCAAAAATGAGCGAATAAGTTAGAATTGATTTACTTGAATGAAACCGTCCCGTAGTAACACGAAACAGTGGAAAGAGATAGAAATTATTTCCATTGACGAAACGACACATCGCGCGTAGTTTGTGAACCACGTTATGCAGAAAAAAGGAAATTATTTATTTACTGTATTTTCCCAAATTGGATAACTATTCCGGGACATAAAATTTCTTCGTTATTGTAACCTATATACACAACACTGTCTCCCATTGCAGCCGTGGCAGATATTTTTAGAGTACCTTATATGTGTCTTTGGGAAAGTTTCCAGTATGATCAGTAGAATGGGTTGTTTAATTTAATGTAACTTGTTTACACCCGCTATACATATACCTACCTTAACAAGTTTGAGCAAAGCTTTTGGTGAAGACCTTGTTAAGGGCGCATTATAAGGAAGGGTTCAAACTTGAAGTAGGGGAATTTAACACGTTGGTGCGAACATAGGCGCCTTCGTAAATATGAGAAAACGCACAGCATTTCTCCATACAAAATATCTGACGTCCCAGTTTACTCACATCACTCAGAAAGAAGCACTACGAATGTATAATTTCTCCTAAATGACGCACAGCGAGTTATCTTACAGGTAATCTAGTGCAAAAGAGCCCGTTGAGAGACGTTGTGCATTATTTAATAGTTCATATTCCATCGTGTGTAGACGTTGTGCGCTTTCGTGATGTACTCGAGTAACCTTCTATGACGGTTGTTCGTGCCAACGTGTTCATACATTTAATTAATCTCATGTATGTAAAAAAAACCCTCGGACTTTTCTGAGATGATATTATGATAGCTAAGTTCCAAATAAAGAGTTAAAATTCAAACTACCTCCCTCAGTGAGGACTCCCCCCATGTGAAAGCTATATCTGACCGTTAGATTGTAAAATCCGATATAGTTTATAATTTCACTGCTGAGATTATAATTTGACGGTAGGTTTTTGTTTGGTTGTTTATAAGCTAACCTAACCTAGTGAAGTTATAAACTATTGGGTGTAATAATCTCACAATGACATATGTATGTATATGGCTATAATCACTTGTTAAAAAAAACTTACTGATCATGGAAATTTGGAAATAAGACGTTTTGTAAACAATTGTAGCTATCACAAAAATTTTGCTCAAACTTACTATAAGTACAGATATTTATTTATAACTATAAGTTACAAGTCATATGCATAAAGAAATGTATAAATGGAGCTGATAAAAATCTACCATAAATAAGTTGCGAATAATCTTGTAGCTTTCTTCATTACATTATACTCAACACTTGTGTTTTTTATTATCATAATTTTTTTAATGTGTTAACAGAAGACGCTACGTTTAGACGTATTGGTGGTTTATTAACATTTATTTAAATCCGTGGTTACAAAATATGAGGCATTGATTATACAGATATTATGTAGATAGATATAGTAGGTAAATAGAGAAGCAAAAAGCTCTAAAAATCTGAAAAATACATACAACTATTTATAATATACCTAAGTTGAAGTCGCATAAGTGTTGAAAATATACATATATAAGATAACTTTCGTTTATATTGCAAAAAAGGTCACTAAACCTTGGTCCTAACCACGTACCGAGTCTCCCGTATGAATTTGGCTACATAAACGAAAGTCACCTTATGTGTATGACACTGATGATTGATAATTCTACACTTAGAATGTCAATCATATATACAATTTGATTTGAATGTACAACCCGGTCACATTATCTCGAGACCTCGCTGGAATGCGAACCACCCGCCCCGTTCTCCTTTCACCTCCCTGTGCTCGCCACGGCGCGTCAGTACGGTTAGCACTTTCGTTGCCGATACGCGTCGACTTGTTTTCGTGGTATATTTTTAAACATTCCATTGTTACGTTTGGACTTTTATTGTTATTTTGTTATTGCTGTATTACAACAGGAGTATTCGAAGAAAGACCACCTTGAAGAAGAAAATGTTAGTAAAATAATTATATCCCTAGGCGAAGAGAGTTCGGATAGTGAGATCAGCGATAGCGATAGCGATAATAAGACAATGACTGGCATCGAGCCAATCATATATTCTGAAGAAGATTTTTAGTCTGTAGTTTTGTGTAATAAACACTTCTTGTACCCACTTAACCAAGATTGTTTCATTTATTTTTCACCATTTTAATCATATCATTATAATAATATTACCTACAATAAATTAATTAACACAATATTTGTTTTGTTGTAAATCTTATTGTTTATAATAATATCCTACTAGAGGATGCTTGTTTTGCGCACCATATCTGAGCGCCGACGTGACGTGACGTCATCGACGCCAGGTCTCGAGATAATGTGACCGGGTTGTATATGTTTTGACTGCACTTTGAAGATTTGTGCCAACAAAATAAGGATAAATTATGTGAATACCTATGCTAGTATAAAATCTTAGTGTCAAAAATTGTATTATCTTATAGTTCTACTCTACACGGTCACTTTTACGTACTCGTACTTAGTATACCTAATGTATATCACACAATGTCTTGTATAAAATATATAACAATTTGTACGAAAGCTTTTGTTTTTACCTATTTTTAAATGTATTTATTTATATACAACGTGTAACAGACAGGTGTAACTGAATGCAACTCTGAAGAATTTACACACACAGCCGTTCTCTCTACGCACACAGCACTACACAAAAGGCGTGCGGGCGTGCGTGGGGGGGGGGGGGGACAGCGTGGCGGCTGTAGTGTTCCCATCCACGCTTCACCTCACTTCAAGCCCCGAATGCATTCAGTTCGCGCGCGTACTGTACTCGTATCGCGTGCAAAGTTATCTGAAGTAGAGGTGTAGCATCATTGACGCAAAGCGTTGCCATGACTACACCTTTGTTACACGTTGTACAGCAAATAACTATCAGTCATCCCTTTAACTCAAAACTTTATTATATTCACAACGAAATTTACGTAGTAGTGTAAAACATTTTCAGGTCTTTTATTTTCAGGGGCCCCTTTAAAACATCTAGTTTAGATTTATCGCAATAACCCTCGATTAAGCGCTCAACAACGGATGGAATAATAAATAAAGCAGTTTAATTTATAAAGGGCTTCAAATTCATAATTATTTAAGGCGATATCATCAAAATTGTCTAAAAAATATTAAACTTATACAAAACTTCCAGGGACGTGACTAAGATTGTTTTAAAACATAATTTCTGTCAAAAACACCTCGCTATAACTAAAAGTTTATCGTCCCCGATTAATACTAGAAATACTAATTTTAAGAAATTAAATAAATACTTCGTCTAAATACAACCCTGTCTGGTACGTTCAAGAGTGAAAGTAGATAAAGAAGAAGGAAGACTGCATTTTGGCACTAAGTAGATAATTTCTTTGTATTTATTACTATCAAAAAATGATTTTTCTATAATTAAACTATAGGCTCATAACTGGTATTCTCGTGTATAAATGAAATCTTAGTTCAGTGAACCGGAAATATTCTTTTACCACGTGACGTGATACTATAGCGGTGTAACAATGTTCACCACATCACCGTACCAATTGAATAATACTTGTGCAGTACTTTGGATTGTCTTATTATTCAATCAAATAATCCCAATACAAAATCAACTTCACTGATCTACTTCCACGTTCTCAATCGACTCGCAACTGAATCTGACGTGCGCTTTCTCGCGGGGAAGGGTGAGGTACCCCTCGCAGGGGAGGAGCCCCGAGTCCGCAGGGGGGTTGTGCTCGTGAAGGGGCTGTCAGGCGGGCGCTGGGTCCGAGTCCGGCGCTGACATCACAAGGATAGGGATCACTGGGGGCGCTTCTAATTGGTTTTCACTTGGTGATCTGGAAAATGAGGGCAGGAGGTGAGTATGACTTATCTTAAAAAACACTGGGATATTTGAGAACGTTGATGGTTCCAAAACAATTGTAGTGAATGGTTACAGGTAGCGAATGAAAACCGGTTGTTACAGGAACATTTGTGAATTATAAAATGTCCTGTCATTTGATTCCAAAAAGGGTATTATGATTGAAAATTTATGATGTGCTTCTAGCAAGCCCACACTTCCCAGGATTCAAAAATATTTAGCCCAAGATAAACTCAACTGCCTTAAATTTATTGTGTCTATGTTTCGGTGGCTCTGTCTTCGATCTATTCTACTATCTCTTAAGCCTCTTACTAACGAAAAAAATTACAATAGAAATCTATTTTTATGTTAGGCTTCGCTCCCCTGCAATTAGACAGGTTAACACCAGTGGCGTGCATTAAACTTTTTGCTGGAAATGCAATGACAGGGTCAAGTTTGACAATAAAAATAATATGAAAGAATTTAAATGTCACTTTGAAAAATCATTATTTGTATGACGCCAGGGTAGGCAGGCAAAATTTCAAATCGGCTTTAATTATTTTCACGTTGTTTTTATCGTCAAACTTGACCTTCTCATTGCATTTCCAGCAAAAAGTTCAATGCACGCCACTGGTTAACACTACACATAAATTTAGCAAAGCCATAATATCCGAATTATTCTATTTGTTTTTTGTTTATATTCTCCAAAGAGGAAACAATATCTGAAGCCAGATCTAGTCCCTGGAGTGCTTTGCATTGTACTAACAGTAGATACTTATTTGGATAGGAATAGCCTACCAGTTTAGATAGTTCAGACTGCCTTCGTCACGGCGAATAAAGATACGCGGCGTGATCTTGAATCCTCTTAAATTTTCGCACAATTTTACAACTAAGCAAATACTTACTTCTTTATTCTATTCTTATCATCCACTCTGTGCTCGTGGCCATTAGCAGCATGTGCAATACCGTTCGGAGTTAAGACATGCCCCTTCTTCATGCTGGCATGACTGTGACTCCTATGCAAATGTCCATGCTCCTTCAGCTCCGAGCTTCTATGTTCTGCTGACACCTTACTTTCTGGAGGATTTCTGGGTATATCTTGACCGTTTTCTACAGCTAAGTGGTTATGGCTCATGTTTCGGGACTTCTCGTTGATGTGCTGGACGAAGTTTGTTTCAGCCATGAGTCTGTTTTCCCTGGCTCTCGCTTCGGGGATCTTGATCTCGATGTGTTCGTCCAGGGACATGGAGTCTACGGAGCTCATGTCGAGGGTGTCGTTCGAGAATGTCTTCGGGATGGTGCCGAGCATACGATCTGCAGCGATGACATACGAAACATTGTAGATTTTATAAAGTATTTTAAATCTAGCCTTAGCACGAAAACATCACGGTTACGTTATAGTTGCGTCCACGTCAGATTTTCTAAGGAATCCGATAACCGCCCCTAGCGGACAGTAGCGAAACTTTTCAGATTCCATACGAAATCTAACGTGCACTCAACCATTTTTAATGCTGGGTATTACTGAAAAACGGCTAGGTCAATAAGGTACGATCATGTTGGTATGTTGGTGCAGAATTAAACGTATTGCCAAAAGTTTTACAAAAAATCATTTTATGACATATTTAAAAAAACCTCTGAAAATTTGTGTTTGGTAAAATTCAGTGGCCCATTTTTATGGTGAAAGAAGCAAAAAGTGGTTCAGATGCTCTTTTTGTTTGGTATGGTACGTGGCCTTACCTAATTTTTGTGAAGTAGACATGGTGGCCCGCAGTTCATCCAGCTGCTTGGCTGAACACAGTGGAGTATCCACCTCATACGTGTTGTTGAACCTTGTGTAGTCCACCTGTAAATTCACACAGCTTACTAACTAAAGATAGACAACAAACCAGTTAAATACTTGTTCTCTAGCATTAGAGTCCAGTAGCCTTCGCATAAAAACATCACGGTTACGTTATAGTTGCGTTCACGTTAGATTTTGTATGGAATCTGATAACCGCCCCTAGCGGACAGTAGCGGAATTTCTCAGATTCCATACAAAATCGAACGTGAAGGCAACTATAAGGTAACCGTGTTGTTTTCATGCTAAGGCTACAAGAAATAAAGACACAAAATGAGGATGGGAAATATGCGATGGATAAACGAGTCGATTTAGGGATTTTGCTTCTCTACTTTAAGAGGGCGGCGGAGTATGCATATTTCATACAAAAGAAATACCAAAATAACATAAATTACACAAATTCTTGAGGTAGGGTGTGTTTATTCCAATTGGACTACGAAATATCTAGGATCCCAAATACATATTAAAAAAGAACACTGATTTAAACATGAAATAATTATGAGTAAAATAAGCTTTGTATGGAAATTTTTAATTCTGTATCGTCTTTAAATCAGTGTCGTTTCAAAATATAAATTTGGAAACCTCGATATTCTGTAGTCGGCTCAGCATAAACACACCCTAACCTAGGAATTTCAATGATTTATACATAGGTAACACTAAAAGTTTCCGGAACTGGCCACTTACATAAACAATATTTAAAAATTTATTGCAACATTTGAAAATAGAACTCTTTGGCTGTAGAATGCAGTTTGTTTCATCTGACTGTCTTTTGTTTTTACCTTGTGGCGCCATTTAAAAAATTGTGTGTCTGCATCAACATGGATTTAACTCGGGAAAATTTTCGTAGTATGATTTTCTACGATTTTAAGTGTAATTTGACAGCTCAACAGAGCATCGCTCGGCTTGAAACAGCTTTTGGCAATGAAGCACCATGCAAGAAGACTGTTTATAGCTGGTTTGCAGAATTCAAGCGTGGTCGTATCAATCTCAGTGACGAATCTCGCGATGGTCGGCCGTCCACCGCTGTGACCAACAAAAACATCGATGCTGTGCGCCGTATGATTGAAACAGACAGGCATGTGACCTACCATGAAATTCGCGCATCCTTAGAAATAGGCATGAGTCAAATACAATCAATCCTACACAAACATTTGGGTGTGAGAAAGCTGTGCTCGCGGTGGATCCCACACAACTTGACCGAGGCTCAAAAAACGGACCGCGTCACTTGGTGCAGTGCCATGCTTACCAGATTCAACGAAGGTGCGTCAAATTTGGTGTGGGACATAGTAACAGGTGACGAAACATGGATTTATTGCTACGATCCCAAAACAAAGCAGCAATCGAGCGTATGGGTCTTTCAAGATGAGCCGAAACCAACCAAAGTGGCGCGCGTGAAAAGTGCATCTAAGCGGATGATTGCTTCTTTTTTTAATAAAACTGGACACGTGGCTACTGTTGCTTTAGAGAATCGTCGTACCGTGAATAGTGACTGGTACACGACCATTTGTTTGCCGGAAGTTATTGACGAACTCCGTAAAAATAACCGTAAACGCCGTATCATCCTGCACCACGACAATGCTAGTTCTCACACGGCCAGACAGACAAACGACTTTTTGAAGACGAAAAATGTAGAACTCATGAGTCATCCTGCATACAGTCCCGACCTGGCACCTTGTGACTTTTTTCTGTTCCCAAAAATTAAGAACCAATTACGCGGTCAACGATTTTCATCACCAGAAGAGGCTGTCGAGGAGTATGAAAAACACGTTTCAGAGGTCACCACAGGGGAGTGGCACAAAAGTTTTCAAAACTGGTTTGATCGAATGAAAAAGTGCATAGACGCAAAGGGAGATTATTTTGAAAAACAATAAATTAATTTTGTACCTTTAATAGTATTTTTTCATATTCATTCCGGAAACTTATAGTGCGTCCCACGTAAATGGTTTTGGTGTTTCGTCTGTATGAACTACGCGTGCTCCTCCGAGGACCGGCCTACGTTCTGGGACTGCGGAGAGATTGTAAAGGACCCATTTTGAATTCATGGATCAGTAAAGATTTACGAGTATGGAATTTAAATAAGCTGTAGGCCAGTTTTCTATTACATTATACCTATATACTTGGCATGTAACAGAAATACAGAAGTTCCAGAAATTGGAGGACAGAATTCAGGTGAGAAGAGTATCCAACAGCAGACAACCGTATGTATGATGTAAAAATACTTTTTGCATGAAGTACCACAACAAAATGTGATGAATACTGGATGAATACAAATAATGTATAAGCTCATACATAGAACTAAATTAACGTTATTTCACTGGAACAATGAACTGATGCTATCAAACAAGGAAACGCAAGTATACGTACTATATTTAATGATACCTACTCATATGTATTTACCTAATGTATGTTATCTATAAGTATTCTCGTAGAGGAAAAATATGAATACATAAATTAAATTAATGTAGCACAAAGTTGTTGTTATGTATGGATTGAAATAGGCGTTACTTTCCGTTAGTCCATCATCAATTGATGGAAATAAGCTTTCAATCAATATTTATTTTACGAGTACAGTGCAGAAGGTGAGACTGTAGAATTGCGATTGTGTTTGTGCACACCATTGAGATTGTGGAAAACAACTCTTATAGCAGTCCAGGGAAGGTCTGTTTTCCAAAAATTATGGTTTAATTTTTATCTTATTCTTCTTTTGTTACGGTGTATACTTTATGTTTTATGACCTTACCTGCACTGCTATAAGAGTTGTTTTCCACAATTTCAATGGTGTGCACGCCCACAATCGCAATTCTACAGTCTCACCTGCACTGTATATGCGCGGAAAATAAAAAATATTTCCAAAAATTTTCCGCTTGGCAGTTATTTTTATCAAAATCGTTTATAGCCTGTATGTTGACCAGGTTCATGATGATAAAGAAAACCGCATCCAAATCCGTTGAGTGGTTCTCGAGTTAAAACGGAACAGGCAGACGGACAAAAATTCATTTTTTTATTTTGGCCTCTGTACAATACTTATAATCCAATTACTTAGTTTTTTGCAAAAATATTTAACGGTCAGACAAGCCTTTTTTTAGTATATGTAGATCAATAATTTGCAATATTCCGCTTTTCACTTTTGCCATATGCTATTCAAAATGCAGACTCAAACAAAGCATTGGTTGAAGTATTAAATTTTTTTATCGCCGGTTTTTTAAAGAGCCTGCAGATTTTTTAACCCAATAAATGCAAAAATTCCTGCGAGTTATTTTCTAGAAAATAGCTCAATAACCTACCAACCTGTAGAAATAATTCTAATTAGTACTAATAATAATTCTGTAGGCTATGGTAGCCTTCAGTCGTGGCTTGTACCATCCTCGTGACGAAACCACACCGCCAGCGACTCATCTTGTTCCGGTGTGACGTCATCAGTAGCCATACCGAGGGATTGGTTACCAGCAGCGTCCGTTAGCGAATTCCGTAGATTATTGTGGAAGTCGTGGCAAAGACTAGGGGGCAATTCCGGAGAATCAATCGAATCGAGATCTCGAAAACTCGATCATAAAATGTATGGAGTTCGACTGACACAATGGAATTTTACGATCGAGAATAAAGGCTAATTCGACAGACTGAGAATAGGCCCACAGAACGCCTCACCTGCTGGCACTCTCCCAGTTCCTGGGTCTTATTGACGCGTTCCATCAGACGTGGTAATGGCCAAGCGTAAGCCCATTGTAGATTAAAAAGACAACCAACGTTTGACTATTTATTCACCAACAAGTGAATCAATTACCGATGACAATTAATGGCGAATAAATATGAAATACATATGAGTGTGTAAATAAATAATAATTAATCAAGAATTCTAACTGTAAGTAATTCTGAGTTTTAATGTCAGTGCAAATAGCCCCAGTGCGTGTGTGTACACAGGGTGTCATCCACCTCTACACCATATTCTACGTATTAATGACGAATCATTGAAAACACATGTGAAAACAAAAAAAATACAATACGAATGTTATATTATAACTTCAAGGAAACGTGTGGTACTTAATTTTTTAAAGTAAGTGTTGCGGGTAGAAGAAATTAGTTATTTAGGTTTTCCGCTATTTATGCCGAGGTTTTTCATTTTCCTGGTCTGTTTTTTTTTGCATTTGCCGCATCTTTTAATAGCCAGACATTATTATCGTTAAATCAATCAATCAATTTATTTAGTTGTAGAAAAAAGCATAAATGTACCTATACCTACATAAGTAATTGTATAAAAATTCAGTACCTCATACTCGCCCGTGTCCTTCCTGAAGGACACCATAGTCTCGAAGCGGTGTCCCCACAGGATCTCAGAGGGCAAGAAGCTGCTGCGCGCCTGCGTCGTCATGCCCGTCGACTCTATCACTCCCTCTGGAACATTCCGGTTATACTTGGTGAGATGGTTTGAAAATTCTATGAGACTGAAGCACACCAAGCGACAAAAATATGGCCAATATTTGACAGTGTTTGTTTTGAAAACATTTAAGTTGTACGATAGAAAGGGGAAGGTGCTGTTTTAACGGCCATAAACATAAGCATGTTATGGAATTTTAAGAAAATATTTAGCTTTCAACGCTATAGTAACGATTTTACACGAACTTTTATTTCATTTGGGCAGGGCCTTGGCAAAAAATTCGACAGGATTGGAATTTTTTAGCTCATAGGACTAACCCTAATGAAGAAATACGTAGTGTAGGGCAGTCTACGGAATTTCTCTAAAATTGTATGACATTTTAAATAAAAATAGCAAGCTAAATGATTTTTTGGAGACTTGGTGGATGCCTTCCTTATGCTTAGTATTTTATTGGCGGTTTCTACCTATTATATGTCAACTTTAACAATGATATAAAAATGGGTGGGCCTGTCGTCGTAATGGAAATCATTCCAATACAAAATTATGAACTCATTTAATAAGTGAATCGTATCGCACCCAGACGCAAATTTTCTTACCTATATATAAACATATGAGTGAATATAATTTAGTACACACACATAACTGTCCTTGCGAGATAAATATCGTAGTTCAGGGCAAGCCACCAACAAGCTGTCAGGAAAGTGCCAACAGCATATGCACTCGTTTTAGTAACCAGCTACATTTACGTATTTGTTGGAAATAAAACCAATTTGTTCATTTCAGTTCTCCTATTCAGAAGTGTTTTCGGTATCAGATAATTTAAAAACACTGGCCAGTGTGTCACTAATTTATGACGTAGACCCTTTTGAATGCGTTATTGTAAAAAAAATTTGCATAATTTTAGCAATTAATAGTTGTTTTCATGATGTACGAATAATATACATTTATTTATGGGTCGGGGCTCCTTCCTGAATTATATTGTTTTCCTTACTTTTGAATAAAAAGTATGAAATAAATGCGTTTTATAGTAATTCGCGCAAACTGCTTGTTAATAGTTAGGTGATCACGTGAAAGTTATTCAATTTTATGCGTTACATTTTAGCTACATTACATTACAACTGTAAACACGCTTTTAAGTTTGTTAATGTAATGCAAACAAAATGTAATAAATTAAAGTACGTATTTTTTTTGTGAAGACTTTGTTATTCATAAACGCTTTAAAACACATTTATTGCATACTTTTTATTCAAAAGTGAGGAAAACAATATTATGATGTGCATTTTGTACCGAGGTAAGAAGTTACCCCCTTAACACAGACGTACAAATTGTCTGTGGTTTTTAACCGTCTATCTCGTTCTAATCAACTGCTGTGCGCGCAAAACTTCAGTTATTATTACTTTTTTTTCTACTTTTTTGCTGTGCAGAAAAACAATGCATAATCGTAGCGGAAAACTGATTCACTATTTTTAACAGCAATTTTTGAATGATCCTATACTTTTTTTATGGAATATTTTTTATTTTGTTAACAGGAAACAAAGTATACGTACTATCGGGTATAAACATAGAAATCTGAATAATTATTCCGAGTTCAATGGGTATAATAATTCAAAGATTCAAATATTTATTTGCAAGATTTTTGGTACAAAATAAAGATTACAAATACATATGTCGAGACCAACAAAAATCTGCCCCTTCAGGCGTACAAATTTCAAAGTATTTACAATCATCATAGTCATAAACTATAATATCTACAAAATTTACACTTAAATAATAATTTTTTGATGTCACTGTTAATCAGAATTTTCGGTTTGTTTTATGTCTAAAGTATTCACTAATGGAGTAAAAGCAGTTGCTTGATAGCCAAGCATGAAGCTTCTTCTTAAATCGGGTAAAGGGTAACTCTTTTAAATCATCAGGCAGTTCATTATAAACCTGGACTGCCATTTGGTATACATTCTGCTTGGTAAGGGACAATTTGCATGGTGGTACCACAAGTCTATTCATTGTCCATTGTCCTACCTCAGATTTGTTTTTTGCAAACTTCCCAGACCTTTCGCAAATAGTATGGAAATTAGCAGGCATAATAATATAAAATTGTATTGGTATCTACTCTAGCATGAGTATGAAAGCGACGGACTAATGTTGTCATGAAACCTCACCTAACATGACGACGATCTCGAATCTCTCCCTCAGCATGTCTGAAGCCGACAGATTATAAAGCGGCGACTTCTCGTTAATCTTGTGCACTATAGTCATGGGCCAGATGAACATCAGTCGGTCTTCCTCCCCGTCAGCCCCCACCTTCAACTCTTGCTGGTAGAACGGCAGAACCTCGCCCTCCCTTGTTATCTGGGTTATGTGAAACAATCATTATAGCACATACTTCGTCTTGCATCATTGATTTTAAGGAATTCAGAAACGTAAAATCAACCTTCAAAAACAAATAATTGGTATGGATTTCTTGGAAATAATTATGCTCAATAGGTACTTTACACAGCAGGCCATCGTACATAAAGATATGTTTAAAGTAATGATATACGTTTCTGAAAAAAAACTGTCTTTTTACAAGACTTGTGTATAACAGAGCTGACGTCACGAGCACTAAATTATTTTCATATCTTGAACCCATCTCGGAACATATATCTCTTCTATTTGCAGTGACAAGAAATACACAAGTTACATGATGATAATCTTCCGGAAATTCTACTGAGCTGGGGCTGGTGACGCAGGCTCAACGATACAAATCACTCTATGAAATCGCCTCGAACATTTTTTAATATTTCAAATATGTTATAAACATGTTTAGGTACTTGATTATGTAAAAAACGTTATCATTACAGGCGGTTCCAAAAGAGATACGGTCATAATTTCTATTGGGTAGCTCTTTTTATCGATATACTTAACCGTATCCACAACTGAATAGAAATTAAGTGATACTTCAACTGTAAGTGAATTTATTTCTGCGAATATTGTTAGATAAATATCTTCTGTAGAGCAGCCCAACAATTTAAGGTAAGCAGGTGTTAAATTCCATCTACATTTTGAATTGAAAACCATATACGAATAGGTTACTTATGGTTTAAAATAACTTTAAAAGGATTTATAACAAAATTTTACCGTTTATAAAACACTCAGGCAAAATCACCAAAAGTACATCTTCCAATTAAAATGTCGTTTGTGGATGTCTAGACATTAAATTCTGCGTGCTGTTTTCAATTCAAACCATGTGTGTTATTTTCGAACCAGACGTGTATTTACAAAAAATACTTATATTATATTAGGTTTTCGCAGAAGAATGAGTAAAGCAAGAAGCAGATAAAACAAAATGGAAGCATACTACTAAAAGGCATGTTTTATTTAGTCGCAGAATCCGTAGATGGGTCTAATATTAATTAAAGAAAGAAATAAGAATACGCAAATAAAAATATCTAAGAAACACCGAAAGCAAAAACACATTTTAACACAGAGGTACCGAACAACAAAATGCACAGTGTGTACCTTTTGACACAGTACCTTCTTCCGTATTATCTGCGCACGAACATGTGCTTCTAGAATGTGTGACTTGCGTATGTCCCCAACACGAAATAGAAGGCAAAATTCCCCATCCCTCAAACATATCACCGCATTCCTGGAGAACAGGAGTGTCGTATTACGCTTTTTGGCCCGCGCCAGCTTCGCAAATATTAGACCCACCTATGGACAATAGAAAAAGAGTAAAGAAGTTCAGTACTTTCTAAAAAGTCGAAGTCTGAAGTTCTCTTCAGAGTTAGACTCCACCAATAACACAGTGGAAGCAGTGTGAAGTAAAGTTAGAGTTTATCTAGGCGTGCTGACTGAAATCCCCAATCACTAACCAGTATCCGTTTTGTCGTAATTATATACCTTGCGGCGGATTATCTGGGCTCTTATATGCGCTTCCACTATATGGGACTTTCTCATGTCGCCGACTCGGAACATCATACAGAGTTGTCCATCTCGCAAGCAAATGACAGCGTTGCGGGAGTAAAGTAGGGTTTGAGCTCGTTTTTTTGGTCTAGAGAGCTTTGCGAACACGATCCCAACCTAAAATTAGAATAACCTTGTCACTTCGTTGCTCCATCCGCGCCGGCCTGGGTCATTTCAGAATTCACATGATGATAATAACTGACGAATGACGGTTGTATTGAAACGTCTGCCGTATTTACTTCTTGGAAAATATACTAATAGTTTACTTCGTCTACAAACCACTCGAAAAAAATCATTATGGGAACTACTGTAACATTTCGTATGATGTGCAGCTGCTCCATTCAATTAGTATGTTCTTTCTAAAAGGTAAATAAATGCCATGTTTTTATTTAAGTATTTATTTATTTTAAGCAAGCATCTGTTTCTCATAGTTTGTTACGGTAACACTTGGCTCGATTCCAGCGTTATTTTAATATCAAATTAAATTATCATATTAGCGTGATGGAAGTAAGTTTTTAAATAAATTTCACTCTCATTTCATTACCATCAACTGTATTGGCCTCTCAAATTGTTCCGACTTTTCATGATTCTCTCATTTCATTATGAAAACTTCATCAATACACGACAAAATATATAAAAGATGTAAGAAATCATACCATGAAAGCTTGAATAAAAACACCGACGATACTCTGTAGACACATGACGAAGATAGCCTCAGGACATTCTTCATTAGTCGTCCTCGAGCCGTAGCCGATGGTGTGTTGGGTTTCAACGGAGAAGAGGAAGCACCCGGTAAAGGTGTTGACGTTGTTGAGACAGGGGATGTTGGTGACGTTGCTATCGGCAGGAGGGGGGTTGAGATCACCGTGGGTAAAGATGATGAGCCACCAAATCAGGGCAAACATTAACCAGGAGAGAATGAAGGAGAGAGAGAACACCATGAGCGTCCAGCGCCACTGAGCGTCCACGAGGGTCGTGAAGATATCCTGCAGGTATCGGCGCCTGCGCTTCGCCACGTTCCATTGCACCACGTTGCAGTCTCCATGCTTGAAGATGACGCGTTTTCTGACGCGTCGAGCAGCGTATCGGGCTTGACGGTATCTGAAATAGAAATGAAGAGTAAACGACAGCGGTAGTAAACAAAAGTCTTAATTTAATGGGGTCGTAACCTTTTTACATAAATAAACAATTTGAGGATGAGGAAAACGTTAGAAGAGAGATGGAAATTTGGACACGCAAAAAGAGTCGTATAAATACGGAAAAATAAATCCGTTTAATTAAGTGGTATAAACATGAAGTAATTCATAGATTTTGCACTGATGAGTAAAATACACCTAACTTGAGCTTTATTTCCTCATAATGCGTGTAAGAACGGAACAAATGGATGAATAAAATTTAGTTCAATGATCGCGTTAGTCCTTCAAATGAAATTGATTTATCGTTTCCATATTGCGTTCTCAGAAAGCTTTGTTTTTCAAATGCAAAAATAGATAACGTGCGTTCACAGAAAAGTTCATAAGAAACAATGAACTGTTTGTTGTTTTGTTTCTTATCTGTCATTAAAATAAATGGGCGGCTATTTGCATAAATATGCAAAGGTCAAGCAGTTTTATAACAATTTGACTTAATGTCATTCCACTCTAGATTTTAAGGGGGGATTTTAATTGCCACTACGAGACGAAAAAAACGTAGACGAAATTATACTTGGCAAGTTTTCTATATTTACTAAATGTTGCGGGGGGTTGTGTCATAGAGGGCCACCTTTCTTTGGAAAAGTTGCTTAGCAAATAAATCATGCATATTAATTTTTTTATTTTATTTATTTTATTTATTTGGACCACCAACATCTAGTACACAAATACATTATTTCATAATAATTAAATGGGTTTAAAATTAAATGTCTAGACTATTACAGGTGGATACAACATGCATTATACAGTGGTGGTCACGTAATTAAAGACACCTCCTAATTGACCACAAAAAGCCTAGTTATGGTACTACCGTTTGCTTAAATAGGTATATAATCTAGAGTAATTGGCATTAAACCATACGTGACATTGTATTCTTAAAATGTGGGACAAAAAAATTGATGTGTTCGTTAGTAGTTTAGCCACAGAGCACTCTGGGAAAGTAACACAAACTTTTTTAACTTATTTGTAGCTGGCCAGCTAATTAAAGACACTCCATTTGCTTAGAATAAATAAAAAAAAAATGTTGTTATTGAAATTATCTTTATTACACAAAATTCCCAACAACTTTATAAAACATTCCGGTACGTATCAATATTTGGTCGCATGTCCTTTGGCAGAAATTACAGCACGACATCTCTTGGGCATGGAAGCGATCAATTTTGTACAAGCTCCTACCGGAATTTGCTCCCATGCTTCTGTAAAGGCTGTGTAAAGTTGATCGACGTTCGATGTCCGCTTTGTCGCTACTGTCTTCTTCACCTGGTACCACAAATTTTCTATGGGATTTAAATCCAGGCTGTACGGGGGCCAATCCAAAACTGTCACGGACTGGTTCCTTAAGAAGTCTTTTACTATTTTTGCAGTGTGTTTCGGATCATTATCTTGTTGGAAAGTCCAAATGACCGGTAAATTTTGCTCGGCGTAGGGCAGCATGGCTTTTTCTAAAATATTCTTGTACTGGAATTTATCCATGTTGCCTCCTATTTTCCTGACAGGTCCTACACCAAGTCCTGAAAAGCAGCCCCACACTTTGATATTTCCACCCCCATGTTTGACTACTTTCTTGGTATACTTTGGATCCATTTCTGTGTTTGGAGGGCGTCTAACATATTGTTTTCCATCAGAATTAATCATATTAATTTTTGTTTCATCAGAAAAGAGCACTTGATTCCACTCTCGTTCAGTCCAGTGTTGTTATTTTTTAGCAAACGCTAATCTTGCCTTAACATTTTGCTTTTTCAAAAGTGGCACTTTTCGAGACACTCTTCCGTACAAGTTTGCCTCACATAGTCTCCGTCTAATTGTTCTTGCAGACACACCCTTTGACCCTTCTGCACCAAACAACTCCGAACGTATCAGTTCTGATCCCTTTAACGGATCTTTTTTTGCCAACAACACCATCTTAGAGTCTTCCCGCACAGTAGTTTTCCTTGGTCTCGGTTTTCTAGGTACGTTTTCGGTCGTGTTAAACTTCTTGGTATGTTTTATAGCATTCATAACCATGTCCTTAGAACAGTTCAAGTGGTTTGCTATTTTTCTGTACGACCAGCCTTTGGTTCGACAGTTCAAAATAATCTTTCTAGTGGTCGAATCGCATATTGATTGGATTAAAACGTATTAATTTTAATGAAAAAAGTTACGTTTTTTCAGTAATATCGACGTTTCATGAAAATACGCGGCAAAACAAAGAAAAAGAGAATTTAGTTCTTTTTAAATTCAGAACACAACTTTTATTGTCTTTAATTAGCTGGCCAGCTACAAATAAGTTAAAAAAGTTTGTGTTACTTTCCCAGAGTGCTCTGTGGCTAAACTACTAACGAACACGTAAATATTTTGTCCCACATTTTAAGAATACAATGTCACGTATGGTTTAATACCAATTACTCTAGATTAAATACCTATTTAAGCAAACGGTAGTACCATAACTAGACTTTTTGTGGTCAATTAGGAGGTGTCTTTAATTACGTGACCACCACTGTATAAAAGGACTACAGCTACACATATTACCAATTATTATTCGTGAGATAAATGCAATACAATACAATTATTACAATTTATAGAAAAAAATACAACTATACAGATTAGATTATATACAATATTTACAATAAAAACATAAAATCAAAATTATTTTATTTATTATATTAAACAGTTTTTAAAATTTCTAACTAAATTAAAATTTATATTTACACCCAGCATATTTGTTATAGTTTCTGTTCGCCACAACAATAAGTTTGTTTCCTTTCTGTTAAAGCTTGCGCACTAAACTTATAACATGATATGACAGCACCAATTTATGTGGAGGTTGGTGACAAAAGCGTTTATAGGTTTTGGTGACGTCATAAACAAAGCACTTGAGATATCTCACTTTATTGGATTTGGAACAATATACGGGATCCATTAACAAAATTCGAAATGGCACTTGTATGTTTATCTCTAAATATACCTACATACTCTACATCACGTAAAAAGAGGGATATCGATCGATAAGCTAAGAAAATTGACCTCAATATGACTGACAAAAAATTTTACGATATATTTTTTCTTATTTGTCATTATTTGAATTAAATGCACTGTATTACACTAACTTAACGCTACAATAAATTAAAAGTAAAAATGACCACGCTTTCTTTACGAAAAAAATCGACAAACTAAGGTCAAAATGGTTTTTTGGAAAATTATACCCTTTTTACCATTTGAGTATTTTTAGACAATGAGCGCATTTTCTTAGCATCGTGATTTTTATACATGTTGTTCTTTGGACGTCAACAAATATAAAAATACAAAATTTCACTGTTAAGAAAATGCACTCATGTCTAAAAAAGGGTCAAGTCATGATGAAAAATTCAACGGTCTAGGATAAATACCTCGGTGGCGCAGTCGGTAGCGCGCTTGTCTTGATAACAAGACATCGCACAGGGTCGAATCCTGGCCCGAGGAAGATTTTCAAATTCTTTTTTTTAATTTGTTTCTAATTTATCTTTTCTAGTTTGTAATGCCCTCTAATAATATTTAGAGTATTCCAAAGAGATGTATTTATTTATAAAAACATAACCTTCTTGCATCTGATTTTTAACTTTCTAACCATTTTATTGATTTTTAGTTAGAATTTATAATATTAATTGGTACGGGGACGATTAATTTTGAATAGACCCAGATTGAACATTTAAGTAGGTCAGTTATATTCAAAATTATAATAAGTTATTGACAAGTTTCCTAAATTCCTATAATGTACCTTAATATTGCATACATAAGCAAATCTATTAAATTAAATTAAATTAATATAAAATTTCACATCACGTCGCATTTTGTACACAAAGAGAAGAATTTATCTGTGATATATTATATAATGTAGCTAGGAATTGCAAAACCATTACATACATAAATATGAGTATGTATCAATGACGGAAGATATGCGAGGTGTACAATAATTGTATATACTGTTATTACGAGTACATTTATATTGTTTATATTGGTTTGGAAGTGCCATACTAAGTCGGTTGAATGATTTGTAAATTATGCAGTCCCTAGCTTATGCATAAGTAAAGGGATTTTTTGCATAAATATTACATAATCAGCTGCTAAGCAAGGTGTTTATCAAATCAAATCAGCTATACGGATCTCAAATGTCAGACCTCAAATCTCCGAATTTAGAAACACTTTATTGTTACATTAAAAACTGTCTATTCTCGATTGCGAAAACGGATCAGCAATCAGGGTCAGCAGCCTACCTTTTCTGTCAAGAAAACCTTTAATTTTGTGATGCAGTTGACTACACACAGCTATTAGTCAGCACGCGTGACCTAAGTCAATACTTGATATTCTTTGCCTAAGCTAAGTAATGCCTGTAAGTAGATGGAAACATCACTTCGTCCATATCGGACGCTCCGCAGTAATCGCATCAGACGGATTCTTTGAGCGTAATGCCGGGGGGTGCGTCCACTATAATCGCAGCAACCGGATTGCCGACGCGATCGCCATTTGCAAACGAATTTTCAACATTGACATCGGGATTTTCGTAGCAAGCGGATTCTGATGTTTTTGAATCAGACCTTCGCTTACCAACGAGTACTAGACAATAAAATTGGTTGGTTATGTATGAGTTTTATTTACAAATAAAAAATACGAAAAATTTAGGTTGTACTGACACTACACACTAGCCATCGGCTGAGAACAGACTTCACGGTCTGTGGCTGAGAAACACTCCCAAAGAAAAACCCGCAACTGAAAAACATACAATATATGTGGGAAGGGGAAAGGCAGACGGAGCGGGCGTGCGAGTGCGTCCACAGATCGAATGACGTCATCGTCATCATTTAGGTGACGTACTTTCGATACCAGTTTTTTTATTTTTATATCTGTAATAGTTACGGAATATTCGCCTGGTCACACTTAACGATTACAGCCTGTATATGTTTTTTCACAGCCCTTATCTTTTAGCTGTAAATAGCGTTACCTAATTGAAAAGCTTTCCCTCGATAGATTGATTTTTTTTAATGATTTTCTGACATCGTCGTCGTTGCATCAGACGTTGACGTCAAAAAAAAAATCAAACTCTTTATTTACGTCATAATCAAAGTTGCAATTCGTTAACGAGAGGAAGCCTGTGTTAAATTTTTCAAATCAATCAACCCGGACAAGAAATATTATAAGAAGGTGACTTTGATTCATGTAGCCATTCATACTTGACTTGAAAAATAATCACTTGGTCAGAAACAAATGACTCTTAATTACACAAAATATGGGCGCAGTTATACGCGAGTTATACATATAAAACTAGGGGCAAAAGGCGCCAGTTTACACCCCAAAAGTAGTTAATAACTATGTCATTGAGGTATGCCCACACAAAATTAAAATCTTCTGTGGACATGCCGGTTCTCATTAGGAACTCTCCAAGGAAACAAACTATAACCTATGTCTAAAAAATCGGTTCAGTAGTTCCAGAGATAACGCGTGTGAATGTAATTAATGGCTATTTCTCTAATAATGTTCAATAATGAAAAAAAAACGGTTTATTTTCAAGTGCAGAGTCTTAATACCATAACAATAATGAATTAATTTTTAAAATCGGTGCAGTAGTTTTAGAGATTACTCACAATAACCCCCACAATGTGGGGCCCACATACAAATAAACAAATTTTACCGAGGATAAATGATAGACTGTAGCACTCAGAGATAATGTAGATTCCCATTTGCGAAAGAATTTTCAGAATCGAATCGATAGTTCCGAAGATTACCTTTACCCGGAACTTAGCCTTAACTTTATAATATTACTGTTAGTGTACATTGTACCATGTAATTAATAGAATTTCACAAAAAGAGCTTTAATCTTATTTTTAATCACTTACAAATATTTAGTACGAATTTGACTTATTTGCCTAGTGATACAAAACCGTTATTTAAATAGTTACTGCTGATTCATCCATCAGCCTGTTTCGTCCACTGCTGGATATAGGTCTTTCCAGGATTTCGCCACTCTTGGCGGTCCTCCTGGAAGAAATGCCCATACTCACACACGCTGGGCAGGCGGGTTGGTGAGCGCGGTGCCAAAACCCTCGCACCAGTGACGCCGCTTCCCGTCACCAGACTGTTTTATGTATAAGGACCGGCAATTGGGGATGGATATGTCGCAGTAAAGTAGTTAAATCAGAGAGTTAATTGAATCTCTAGAGAGTTAATTAAAGATCGACATTCAATCAAGTCGCTAGCATTTTGATTTAAATAAAGCAGCGTCGAAAACGTTTAACTATCTGTCTGACCGAAAGCCAGCGTGTTGATTGATTAATAATGTAAAACAAGATGGCGGTCACGACAACAGCTGATTACATTTAGAGTCTTTCTTTTGGCAAACGTTGTGCAACGTGGGTTTGTTGTGTGAGTGGTTTTTGTTTCAAATTGTGGTCTTTGGTGAAATTGTAAACATGTTGTCGACTCCGCCATGATTATTTCATTTGTTATTGTTATTTCGACATTTCGACCTATCCATTATGCGACTATTTAGTATCCTACTCGGGGACGCCTCGCTCCGCTCCGCTTCGCTTGGCTCTGAGTTGTTTCATAATGTTCAAACCTGACCTAACGTACTGTTTTTAAATACATTTTGACCTATCCATTATGCACCTATTTAGTATCCTACTCGGGGACGCCTCGCTCCGCTCCGCTTCGCTCGGCTCTGAGTTGTTTCATAATGTTCAAACCTAACCTAACCTAGTGTTTTTAAATACATTTCGACCTATCCATTATGCGACTATTTAGTATCCTACTCGGGGACGCCTCACAAAGGTCACCCTACCAAAGTTGAAATGCGCCTAGGAACGTTTAGGAAACTCGTTAAACGTTTCGTTCACTCACTTGTCTGACGGACTTTAGCGACTTGATTGAATGTCGATCTTTAATTAACTGTCTAGAGATTCAACTAACTCTCTGATTTAACTACTTTACTGCGACAGATATACCGCCATCCATCGGTCCCAGGCAATGGTGGGCCGCCTGGTTTTGCCTGAGAGCTGTTCTATTAGCGAGTAAGATGGTGGTACCTCCACAGTCGAGCCCGGCATCAGCTCTACCACCTAGTGCTGATATTTTAACGGAATCCTTTAACAGACAAGGGGATAAAATAAAGATAAAAGATTCAAAGTAAAGGATATTTCAATTAAAAGAGAGGTGGAATTTCATACAAACAAGTTTTCTTAAGTAAATAGCGTTAAGTAATTACGTGAGCACTCTAATCGATTTGTGGCACGAGTTATTAAACTAATTAATTCTGTAAATAAGATTATATCTCAACGAGAACCTAGCAATTTTCGCTTTTGCGTAATTACGCGTGGCTATTTGCTAAGTTATACATGACGTCAATGTGCATACTATTTCGTACTGATATTACCGAACAACTTCGTGTTCTCTAGCCAACGAGAGTGTGAACATTTTTTAAGCTTGAATGAATAAAATCATAAAAAATTCGGAATTTTATGGAAATCTTATCATCTATACTACTAATAATAAAGTAGTAAAAAAGTCGTGTCTGTACATTGAATATTTTCGCGAAATTTTAAATTAAATGGGTTATTGGTACTGCACTGAGGCCGAAACCACAATTATTAAAATTTTTGTCTGTTTGTCTGTCTGTATGTTCCATTTTAACTCGAGAACCACTCAACGGATTTGGATGTGGTTTTTTTTATTATCACCGTAGCTACCCTGGTCAACACATAGGATTTAAGCGTGTTCATAAAATAACGCCCAAGCCGGAAACGGGGTAAAGATTGAATAAACGCTTTTACAGCTCGAGAACCACTGAATGGATTTGGATGCGGTTTTCTTTTTTATCATCGTAGTTACCCTGGTCAACACATAGACTACAAGAGGTGTTTACAAAGTAACGCTCAAGCCGAAAACGGGGCAAAGATTTAATAAACGCAAATGGCAAAGACTATTGTTGTTGTTGTATAAATCTATGGGAAATCTGATTCGAATTTATATCCGAAACCCACGCGGACAAAGTCGCGGGCAAAAGCTAGTAAAGAATAAAGTCATTGATTTCCATTACACTTGCAATAATTAAATTTTAACGCAATTAGCCGCGAAATAGAAAATTAGTTTAATAAAAAAGGTGGGCTATTTTGTACAAACCTCTGTGAGAGGTTGTTTATTTGTTTCTAGGAATCTGGCGTATTTTCTCGGACTGAAAAATAGTCTATGGTCACATCACAACCGATCTCGCTACAGTCGATTGCAAAGTTTAATATGTAAGCAAACATCTTTTTTCAGAGATCAAATAATATATTATAATGTAGGATTATCAATAGGATAGGCAATATCAGTAATTTTCCAACCTGTATTAGTCATTCTATAGACTTTTATCTGGGTTTAATTTTACAGTCATACTAATTCGTAAGATGCTAAAACCTTCTTATCGTACGTTATCTTAGGATAACATGCTGAAGCTTTAATAAGTCCAAGTAAAATTTCGAGATATTAAGAATTTACTTATTTTATTTAACACAAAACTTTTGAATCTACCTATAAATAGCATCTTGTCAGAAATAATAATATGGATCATCGATACGTCTTATTATAACAAAAAAATACTGATATAAAAATCCGATGTGTATTTACTCGGTAAGACTATTTCCAAGAGACCGAGGTTGGAAAAATAATAATGAAATTTTGTTTTTAGTTAGTTTTAGTACAGTTATAGTACGGGCCTCAGGTGTCATTTTTTTTTCTTCAGTCCTCTGATCGTGGGAGATGAAATTATGAATAAAACGCAAAAATATACAAAGATACAAAACACGTCGATATCCGAACTGGCCGAACACGTAAAAAAAATTTACTCGATCATGTCAATTGGGGAATTTTTCACCGAAGTTGTTTAGTTGTCATTTAGGGAAGGAAGCTTTAGTTTTAAAACTTTGGACACGCACACGCAATTTTCCTGTGCAAATTTTCTACGCACTTGCAATAATTTCGTAACATTACGACTTTACGACTAAACAAACCGCACGACATGGCTTTTGCGTGGTTTTGCCGATAACCGAGTGGTACAAGTTATGATTGTTTATAAATCAATTAAATTAATACCCTAGAATGTGAACGGAAATTCATCTGGTCGGGAGGCACTACCTGGCGAATGCAAAGATTAAAAGTCAATATGTATGTATATTTATTTTTAATAACTCTGGGTAAACATAATCCGCAATCAATCGTCAAAAGATCTCGAGCCAAGTATACCAAAACGTGCGGCCAAATTAAGAGATTTCTGAGAAAGGATGAGTTTTGTGTATGCATGAGATGATATATCCATACCATGTTTTTGTGTGTGTCTATACAATCGTTGCCAACCATTTGGTATCCAACGATGTTTTGTTTCCTTTTGGGGCACCTTTACCCTTTTTGAACAAATTATCATCATTATTCATATTTTCGATTCTATTAAATTGCAACGTTAAATTTAGATTTGTGCTTTTTTATGTATCGCTGTGTCTGACATATTACCAATCGAGTCTTCCTTCCATCACATTAAATTTAAGTAGGTATGCATTCTCTAATCACTGCAGTGTCAACCTGTTGAAAGAATGACAAGGAAAATGTAGGAACACCCAACTTACTTTTGCAATTCCTCTCTCCAAGCAGACTCTGAAGTGTTGACCGGCTTCCCAGTCATAATCATGGAAACTTGACTAATACATCTTTTTAATCCAGACATTTTAGCTAAAATATAATTCACTTTCTCGCTCTTAATCTTTACTCACAAAAAACTGCCCTAAACTTTCAAGAATTCACTAAAACACAGATGCACAGTCTACAATTCTTACAATACTAACAAAATGACGTAACCAGCGCCTTTCATTGGATTATCACAAAAAGTAAATACTAAATCAGTCGCGAGTAAAAATAATACTGCACAGTTAAAAGAATGTCTCCGCTCTATCTTTCAGCAAAACATTAATCAAAGATTCACTGAACACTTCCTTGATGTCGAAAAGAAGAGGTACGGCTTTTCTTAACATCGTTATAAAAGTCATTGCGGTTGCGAAATATTGGATGGAAGGAAAACCAAGATGGCGATAGTTGGCGCGGAAAATTGTGTCTTTCTTTCAGTACGTGCGACGGACTTTCGACTCGCGCCGATTGTGAGAGAATTGGCCCAATACTGAAGCAGGCGGATGTTTAATGAAGCAGATGGGAAGACAGCCACAAACGCAAACGGACATAGTGGTTGGATCCCGTGCCAATGCGACGAGTACCGCCGCCGCTCGACGCGCGTGACGACACGCACCAGCTAAATTTCGAGTGTAGATTTATTCCTTTACCATCGAAAGTATTCCATTTCGTGATCTGTATTAAGATTTACGATTCTTCAAGATAAATGTTTTGACTGTTTCACTCGCTCAGTGGATGGTTAGCTCTGCGTTTCTAATGAAAATGTTTATCAAACATGTTGAGCCGGGTTCACTGAAATTGTTTCAAATTGTCGGGAAGCAATTTCAATCAAAATCGTATTTTATGATTTCGTGATCATTTTTCACTTTACTCCCTTTAATCTTTTTTATGGCCGTGAAATTTACGGGCATTTGTTTGGTATCTCCTTTGAAGCCGAACTCTTTGTGTTAATTATCAAATATATGTTTGTGTATTTATGTATACCATTACGTTCTTCAATTCAACACTATACAATTCTGCGCAGTTTCAGAGCTGGTCGACCACAAATATAGACACAAACAAACACAAACCATATTTTCTCAAATTACATGATCTTGTGTTTATCATAGAACTATCTGTATATAATATTTAAATTACACAAATCTAGCGATTACGACGACGATAACTTGAATCAAACAATTGAATTTAAATTAAATCATGCTCACAGGGAGTCCGTCGTCTTGAATTAGTAAAAGCGTGCTTGTGATTGGTGTGAAAGTAGATACATATATCTGACTTATCGTAGGTATGACGGTAGACGAACAATGAAGTTCTAAAGATAAACATTCGATCGGTAGCCATCACGACTAGCTACAAATTGCAAGTAAAGAGGTACCAAGTTCGATTAGGGTGACACATTCCCGGTGAATTCAAAATCGAAGCCAATAAACCTACCGTATCCACATTCTTCAATGTTTCATGTGCCATTCCATGACCACCAGACAAATCGGCCTACGCACCTATCCTTGAGCCATGAGTACCTACCAGCGAATATTAATATACTTATAGGTAAGATAATAAACTGCCGTCTATGACGTCAACTTAAAAGCTATAAATTAATCGCAAGCTTTAGGGACACTTTTAAATATGTCATCATCTTAGTTTCCTCTCTAAATCTCAAATTAGCCTCTTCCTGAATATTATTTATCTGAATGATATTATACATATAATAAATCACATTACAACCATAGATTATAATAACAAATAAGCACTCAAAATATGTTGCATAGGAAAGTATAAACCTCGCCACAAAATGCCAATCAAAACCTAGCCTTACTCCAATTGCAAATTAAGGGCACGGGAAAAGAAGGGGCTTATTGAAACCAAGTCTTTCATCATTTAGTTAAGGGCTTGTATTGGGTCTTTCAACGGTTTTTGTTTTAATATGCTGAGTCAGCTACTTATCTGATCAATGTAAAACTTGGACATGTGTTTTTTCAGACCTTTGTCTTGCCGTTGTCAAGTCGGTTATCTAATTGGACATATTTCGCTCGATAGATTTTATTTTTGAAAATGATGCCTTTTTCAGTTATTATTTCGTTTTATGTCTAAACGACTTGAGTTTTATGTCTGAAATTACTGCTATAACAAGAAAACATGGTTTGTTTTCCGATGGCAGGTGGAAAAACTCCTACATCAAATAATTTTTCACCATTACTATTCGAAAAAGGGTTATTGGTTCACCAAAAACAGTGAATAAAACGCTCTTTTCCTCACTGAGTGAGAACAAGTAACTTTTTAAACTTTTTGGATAGGAAAAGGCATGGCAAAGGTATCTGTACCATACAGCCATCTTAAAACATAATCACCCGAGAAGCTATAAACTATAAATCTTGCAATCACTACATTTTATGTTCCACAAAAATGCCCGAATAAAGCATTTTAAATTTGGAACAAGCGTCAATGCACAATATAAAAAAATATCTTACCAAACGAACTGGCTGGCCGCTTGGAAAAAAGACCAAAAAAAAAAAGAACCGCCATTTTTATGTTTTGTTCTCTTATTAATTTACTATGTACCGATTGGTTGTAATTATAATAAAATTTGATTCAAATAGTTAATATGGTACTGTTTATTTTCTCATAGTCAATGGTGAAAAGTAGAGTACATAACTCGTGAAAAAAAAATTCCATCTCGGCTCTTGGATCTCTCGCTCCGCTCAGGATTCTACTCTAGAATCCCTCGCTTCGCTCGGGATTCAACTTTAGAATCCTTCGCTCCTCTCGGGATCCACCTTTGAGCCTCGAAAGAAATTCCCTTTTTTTTCACTTGTTGTGTAATCTACTATTTCCTAAAATCCAGAAACACCTCCAAAATTCACTGGTTTTGCGTGCCGCCAGCGCGCGAGAGAGGGTTCTAATGTAGACTTTCTGACAACACGCTGAAGTTCAAAATCGCTCAGTAAGATTATCGTGCACCAGGGGTAAGGCCTTAAGTGACCTGCTAAATTTTTCTTATAATTTCAGTATTAAAAATGCTTTACCAAATATCAAAGGCGGTAACAAATGTTGTTTTAACTTAACAGGTTATTATGTAAGCAGATAGAAAATCGTAGAACTGCATTAGTATTAGCTTTGGTTTTAAATTCTCGTGTATGAGATCATAGGGACGCAAACAGACATTTTTGAAACATTGCCTTATTGGCAGTTTTTGTTTTGTTACCATAAAGGTTTACTCATTTACTAGCGGATTTCATTGTTAGTTCATTTTTGTTAAAAATTTCGATGAGCCCCCTTTTTCCTGTACCCTCAAAATTTGCCCACAGGTCTACCCTCACAATGACTCGGTATCTGATCAATACATGATTATTATCATTATTTAATTTTGATACTCATCATCAACGTGAATTGATTCAACACGTGATGTGAAACGTGCATCAACGCCGCTTGAGTGGTCTACCATCAGCTATTGAAACCGCAAAACGTGAAAAGTGATATTGAGTGTGAAGAAGATAACCTTATGTATACGTTACAATACAAGAGACGTGTAAACAATTGCTAGTACTCGTATAGTGGGAGTTTTATCGAATTCACAACGCCTAGGCAACTTAAATTAGAGTGAGTTGACAACAAAAATCGTTTCAATAACGGATAGGATAGGATACATTTTTTTAACTGTGCAGTTAAAAAGTCGAGCTTTAGATGAGATATATTTCTCTTGTCAAAAAATTTAAATACTTGGGAAAATCAGAAAGTTCTCTCTTCTCTCTGAAAAGACATTTCTCAAGATACTATAGCTACACATTTTTCTGAATTCTTTATATAAATTTTTTGATTATAGCTTTGTTCCTGTCTACCAAGCACTAATAACAGTAGAAACATGAAGTGATCTTAAAAAAACAACCAATTTTGTTTTAGATTTTGTTTTATTTTGCTGTATGAATTTTGTGTTATATACTAAGTATATTTTGGTAATATCACATTTAGCGAAAACCAAATGAAAAATTGAATTTGAACGAAAAATTTTCGCAAAAGGCACCAAAAACCATCAACTTACATAATATTTACTTTCTTGCAACGTTTGTAAAAACAGACATTGATGGTTTTTTTCAAAATTCTGCGGGTTTGGAGATTGAAATATCAACCTATCGGTTAACATGGTTAATCTAAATCTAAGTATTGGTACTATTGTCCTTATATAAGTAAAATATCTAACTACAAGAACCATGTTTTCTTACATTTTTTAGATTTTTTAAAATTTATGTTTCTAGAAATAAAAAAAAATAAAAAAAAGTTTCTTTTTATCTTTAACGCAATTTTCCATTTCCACAAATCGTACCACAGGTACCATTGGAAGATTTAAAATCTCGACGGTTGTATGTTGTCTGTCATGTTGGCACGCCGATTTTAAATTATGTTTGGCCATATTCTCGAAGACAAAGATAGTGTTTTAAAGAATTGAAATTGGTAGTTTTGAACTTCGTTCTGTGTTAAATAGAATTAAGTGGCTTTTATCCGTTGCCAAGTGTCTCATGCGCCTCGGGTGAGTCGGGTGACACATTCGGCCGAAATAAACTGCAATCTCGAGATCATCTTTCTGACAGTTCAGTTTGGCTCGGTTTCAGGGACTTCAGGTTTTATGTAGTACCGCTACTTGCCACTAGATGGCGCTAACACACAAGTGTGTGACAACATTATTTTAGTAAAGTGGCTGTTTAATAAATACAAAATCTAGCTTGTAGATCTTAAGAAATACACTTGTACTGTTTCACTTAAATTCACTTTATTACACCGGATGTAGATGATTTTAGTGAAAAGATTTGTAGATAAATTTTCTATAAATGGATAGTGAAACACTTCATTGCATAACATTCAACAAATGTTGAAGTGCAGTTTTATTGTAAGTTTGGGGAAAATAACGATGACCGACTTATAGGATCCAATGACAAGAACTTTCGCTGAAGGTTTATTTAGGATTTATTCTACAAGCAAATATGTACATAATCGTATAATTACGCCATGTGACCTACAGCCGTAAGAAAGAATCTTATCTCCATAACATTGCACAAATAACAACAAGAATCAATATCAAGTGAAGGTCCACGGCTAAATACGTCAATAGGTACATTCATATCTACATAATCACAAAAAAGTTCATTTGGGTCAACGGCTCTACATGAACTGGTTTAACTTTATATCGAGATGACTCACGCAGTCTTGGTCCGAGAAAACGAATCACGGAGTGGGTTTTCGAATTTTGCGCAAAAAGTCCTAGATCAATAAAAAATCTCGACCGTTAACGGGCCGAATGATTAAAGTTCTTAGACGCCTTTTATTCTATAAATAAATGATGACCTATCGTTAATTTATCTTATATTAATAGCTCTGCTTGTGTTTATATCTTTGTAGGACATTATATATCGGTAGTGTTACGAGAAACGAAGAAAAACACAAACTATTCATTTGTTATGTACCTACATATGTATATCCATATAATATAATTAAAACTATTTAAAACCGATGAACTGGTAAAATATATTATACTGGGTGTTAATATGATAACCTTTTTTCTTAAAACCGGCTGTTTTGGTTCAATATGAACAACTTTTACTATGGGGCCAAACCTGAAATCTCAAAAACAAAATCAGCTGTTCCATAGAAAAGTTAAATACCTACTCGAACTAAATGTATGAAACAGATAATTTTTTTTCGCGTTTTCAGGGTAGACCCCATAGTAAAAGTTGTTCATATTGATGGGTAGAATACCCTGTTTTATGGAAAAAGGTAATCATCTAAACTTCCTGTATATTATATACAGGATGTAATCATGACGTGCTCATTAAATTAAACCATATGCTCTACTGATCATCCTGAACCACTTCCATGGAAAAACTTTTGATAGAAAGCGAAAAAACATAACAAGTTCCCATAGAAAATGACAAGGAGGTACCTATTCAAAATTTGTATGGGTAAGTGAATGATTTTCGCGTTTTATCAAAAGTTTTTCTATGGAAGTGGTTCAGTATGATCAGTAGAGCATGTGGTTTAATTTAATGAGCACGTCATAATTACATCCTGTATATATTTATCAACTTCATAACGTCTATAACTTACATTTATGTATTTTTTTGTTGTTTTTGATAACCAGCATTGGCTGGATGGATGGATGAATAATTTAACTATTTTAATAAATTATATTAAAGTGTAATTATTCCAAAAGGGTAACTTTTTCAAAAAATGTTAGTGCTACACTGACGTAAAGTTAAGAGTTGAGCCGATGTACCATCGATTAAAATCTGCTGACGTACGTTTCGCCTATATTGTAAGTAAGTATGTATAGAGTTTGAAAAGGTGCTCAATTTTATATTTGCTCTGCAGTGCTGACATAAAGACGGATAAAGAATATTGGGTTTCCCATTTCTTACCATGAACCCTGAAATGACTCACAAAACACATAAAAGTATAGCCATAAACTAACCCCACAACATACGTATAACTAACTAATCACAGTAGATTCAGAGTGTTTTTTTCAAGTCAACAAATACAACAAATGGATATTGAATTGTACTATGTACGAGTACCATTACTATCTAAAGCAGAGTCTCCTGCGCGTGTTTCGTTTTACACACTACCATTTTTGATGCACGAGATCCGGCTCATCAACAAAAATGTGTTGCGAAACAATGTTTTGTGTAGATATTTTGTGTAGTGTATAGATTAAAACACGCATAGGAGACCCGGCTTAAGTTGAGTTCTAGCATAGACTAAATAATACTTGTATTATTTAGTCTATGGTTCTAGTAAGTCAGCCTGCGTCCTCAGAGTAATAATTAGCGGTGGACAATTACAGCCCACCAAGAATGAAGCACAGTTTCTGGTATACGTACTACATACTATATTGTGGTTTAGCACAGGAATAGTGCGTCATATATACTCGTACATACCATACATACATAGTATACTCACGCTTGTCTCACAGAGGCAAGGACTGCAGATTTCCATCGGCTACGATCTTGCCTGACACACCTCTTTCAGCTCTTCCACATCCATCAATTCATACAAGCTTTTCTCTTCCAGATGCTTTTGGTTTATTCCTTCGTCGTAGTAATAATAAGATTATGTGAAGGAAAATTCCACATAGTAATGAATGTCTCACACAAAATTTGTAAGGAACCTTAACAGTCTTTTCCAAAACTAAATATGTAATTAACTAAACTAAGTCAATATTTTATATGAGTATACTTTAAAAGTAGTTATTTGTGCAACAAGAGAGCAAAGGTAGTTTGAATCCAGAGCAAGTGAAGGATTCTATAATTGAATCACGAGCGTAGCGAGTGATTCTGAGTTAGAATCCTGAGCATTGTGAGAGATTCAAAGGCACAAGAAACAAAATTACCTTGCTCTCGCGTGACACATACAACTTTTCACCTCACTAGCGAGAAAATACAAGATGTAAAAAAATACATGCATACTATGTACTCACGCCTGTCTCTGCGAAGGGGGGTAGTCAGAGACTAGAGCTTTCTATCTGTTACGATCCTGACACACCCCTTTCGCTTCTTCCACATCCTAATCATACAAGTTCTTCTATTCTGGGTACTTTTGACTTCGCCCATTTTCGTTTGGTCGGCATGTGTCCTTCTAGGGCGGCCCGGTAGAGTCACTCTACTTTTATTCATTCTTTTATCACTCTTCTATAAATATATTATAAAATTTCATTCAATTTGTTTTTTGTTTAACTGTCTTTAGAAAGATAGTTGAGCGTGGTGGACGTGGTGGTGGTCATGACCATAGCCAATGAAAGAGTCAGCCTCAGGCCAAACAAATGAAAAAAAAAAAACGCGACCACAGTTTCCTCTGTGTTCGCGAGATTCTTATTTCAAAACACTTTTTCTCACTGAGTGAGCAAAATTGTCTTTTGCTCACTGATTTTAAGAAACAAAGGCGCGCTTTTTGTGTTAGTGAGGTGAAAAATATATTAAACCTTTCATTCGTTGTTGTAAATTATTGATATTTAAATAAATCCATTAATTGAATATGATTTTCGTTGAATGCATATCGACTATCAAACGTTCATTTATGAACATAATTTCCTTAATAAAAACGTTACAACGAAGAAATAATTCCCAGGACTTTAAATTATAGTTCTCGTAAAATTGAAATTTATCCTTGTTTGAAGAACCTAGCAACCTTCTGCCAAGATTATAATGCACACTCTTATCGAATCGAATCTTCAAAAGTCATTATATTGTTGAAAAATAAAAAACTAAAGATTGCTTTAAGTTTTTATGTCGAGGCTTAAGATTATTTGAGCAAAAACTCGTACATATTATTTATGTATTGAAATGTGTATAAACTTAATAAACTCTGAAACGAACAGATATTTCATATATATTTCTTATAATAATATTAATAATCCATCCATCCATCCATCCATCAGCCTGTTTCGTCCACTGCTGGACATAGGCCTTTCCAGGATTTCGCCGAAACCCTTGCACCAGTGACGCCGCTGCCCGTCACCAGTCTGATTTATATAAGGCCCGGCAATTGGGGATGGATATACCGCCATCCATCGGTCCCAGGCAATGGTGGGCCGCCTGTTTTTGCCTAAGAGCTGTACTCTTACTCTCTCCCGAATAACTTCGGGAGGATTTGCGAGTAATATTAATAATACATACATAAACACATATACTCACGCCTGTCTCCCAGAGAAGTAGGCAGAGACTAGAGATTTCTATCTGCTTCGATACACCTCTCTTGTTTCTTCTATTCTACATCAATCAATCTAGTCATATAAGTTCTATTCCGGGTACTTTGCTATGTCACCGTTTACATTTCTTTTAGGTCTCTAGGTATTGCTGGATTCTTCAATAAATTATGATTTTACGGGGACTATTCTCTTAAAAATAAAAATTTATTGCTTGTGTGAATTAAATCAAACATCGCTAGGTACCCCAGTAATGTATCGTTGAGTCGGTTGCTAACTGGTTGCCAAACCAAATATTCGACACTCTAGATACATATACTATCAAATTCCAATTTATCTAAGGACACGTTCGTGCTTAAAGTGACGTCACAGTTCGTGAACAGTTCAATATACACTGAAGCTGAAGCTGAAGCTGAAGCTGTTTTTAGTTTTTGCTAACCAGTTGGCAACCGATACATAGTTACATAATAGGCCCGCAGGTAGTCCAATTGATTTGAACATTGATGGAGTAAAACTCTTAAACAACACATGTGAATGGCAACAAAAATAAATAAATAAGGGTGTCGTCAAAAACACTAAATTCTATACTATAGTCCGTCCACGGCCAGCAGCTTGACATTACATTGAAATATACTTCGGAAATGTGGCGTGACGCGTACCGTACCGAATGAAGCATAGCATGTGCTTTGACGTCATAGTTGCAATGTGTGTGTGCGATATAAAATTATCGATATTTAAAATTCCAGAAAAAACATTTATCACTAGATATATAATGATATATTTCTGCGATAGCCGTTGACTCAGGCATTGCCGCTTATGGGGTTTTTTACTCTGCGGATCATGAATGGCAAACTCATTAATTATGCATTCGTACGAAGAAGATGACGAAATAAAATAAACCTACGAACATGAATAACTTATGATTGAATAGACACGGTGTATTTCTCAGAATTAATAACTGAATGGGATCTTTCAGACGTTGTTTACGCTTTGTTCAGTGTTTTTCAGTGTTTTTCATAAGTCTCAAGGTTTTCAGTAATTTCAGTCAAATAGACTTTCATAAATTAGATTCAAGCATACAATTAGTTAGCTACTTAAGGTTACACTTGTCTTATAATAAATGTAAATGCCATATTAATTTATTAGAGCGTTTGGCACTCTAAATATCTTATTCTGCATTTAATAAACTTCTAAAATCTTCAATAATATAAAGCAACGACCAACTCTATTGCCTATTTTTGAAATATCCAGTTATAGAGCTAACACATGTGTTTCTTTATGATACAATAACTCCGTCTCCGAGCATCTTACTGCAGTGTGAATAGGTCTTTACCTGCACCTACAGGAAAAATGAAAAGTGGATTCAAATTAAAGACTCCCCTTAAGTCGTATTATAAATATTATATTAGGTATATATATTATACTATCAACCGACCAAATTCATACTGAAGACTCGATTAGTCATCAGGAACAAGGTTTTATGGCCCTCCAGGTGAAATTCGAAAAAAAATATTTTTTTGCCTTTATCCCTGCACTAGGCATATTTACTTAGACTAGTCCAACCAGTAAGGGGAAAAATTTTTTTTTCGGAATTGTTCAAAAGTATTACTGAACCTAGTTCTTGATCACTAACCGAGTCTCCAGTGTGAATTTGGTCGATTGATTTAATTTAAGTGTAATATAGGATATTACACTACTATAGCCTTTGTCCGCGGCTTTGCCCTGTTTTTGGCTCGGCCGTTATTTGATTAACATACCCCTCTATGTTGACCAGGGTCACTACAATGAGAATTAAAAAAAACTTTATCTAAATCCGTTTAGTAGTTGTCTTGTGAAAAAGAACATACATACAGACAGACAGACGAAAATTCCAAAAATGGTAGTTTTGGCTTTATTGCAGTACTACTAAGTCTATTAACCCATTTAATAAAAAAAAATCCATCCATCCATCCATCAGCCTGTTTCGTCCACTGCTGGACATAGGCCTTTCCAGGATTTTGCCACTCTTGACGGTCCTCCTGGAAGAAATGCCCATACTCACACACGCTGGGCAGGCGGGTTGGTGAGCGCGGTGCCGAAACCCTTGCACCAGTGACGCCGCTGCCCGTCACCAGTCTGATTTATATAAGGCCCGGCAATTGGGGATGGATATACCGCCATCCATCGGTCCCAGGCAATGGTGATAACTTCGGGAGGATTTACGAGTAAGATGGTGGTACCTCCACAGTCGAGCCCGGCATTAGCTCTACCACCTAAACAAAAAATAATAAAAAAAAATATATATATATTTATTATACAGACACAACTTTTGTTCTACTTTATTATTAGTATAGATTATGTTAAAGAAATTTTAAACTGGTTTAGTTCTTTACATAAGGTAAAATCAACATTATTTCAATCGGTTTTTAACAGTTTCCAAAAGAGGAATAAGAAAAATGTTGTCGCTTCCTAAAATGTTGTATTGCGTATTTAAAACTTCCAAATACATACAACCTGTTTGTTCCCGTGCCACTTTGTCTTAATAATTATGTACCATCTCCAATACGTCTTGAAAATAAACCAACCATGGTAGTCATGATTTCGCTTCCATAAGGCTGATAATCGTACAAAAGTGTACGCAGCCGTTTGTAACCAGAACATTTTAGATTATTCAGTGATATCGGTTTGAGTGTTCCATTAACTATAATCAGTTCTTTAAAAACGTTATACTAACTGCGCCAGTTATAAATAAATAAATATGTAAGTTTAAACGTACATGTATGTAACATGAAAGAAATTGCCGCTTGGTGCTCTTTCCGCTGACCCACAATTCACGGATTTTTCTTCGATAGTATATTTGTAGACTTATCTCATTAAATTGCATGCAAAATTGATAACGCAAATCATGCAAATAAACAACGATATACTTATCTAAGTCGTCACAGCAAATTCGAATTCGTATGTAAAATTAAATTGGTTTGAAATTTTCCATCATAAACAAACAATACCGAGTACCGAGTAATCCCAGTAGATTATAAAAAAAATGTTGTTGGAAATATACCGGGTGTAAATAGAGTGCGGCCATTAAATGAAACCACATATTCTACCGACCCTACTGAACCACTGAACACCCTTAGTTTAGGAAATAATTGAGTTCCAAACAAAAATGCGTCAACCCAAACGCGCCGCCATACGGGCGAGTTTAGAGAGAGCGTCGTCCGTGAAACGGATGATGCTCTCTCTAAACTCGCCCGTATATCGGTGCGTCAAGGTTCACGCGTTTTTGTTTGGAACTCAATTATTTCCTAAACTAAGGGTGTCCGCGGGTATGATTCTTGGGAAAAGTGGTTCAGTAGGGTCGGTAGAATATGTGGTTTCATTTAATGGCCGCACTCTATTTACACCGGTATAAGGTTAAATAATAATAGTCGGCGAAACTCAAAGCATAGGTAGTACTCGTCTATATGAACAACTTTTTGTATGGGGACTATGAATTTTCGAAATTTTTTTCGCCTATTATTGGAAAACCAGATGGCTGATATGGTCAATTTGTATAAGAGGAATTGAAAAAAAGTTGCGAATTTCGCTTAGCCCCTGTAGAAAAAGTTATTCATATAGTAGACCGGCTAGTCTAGCATAGCAAACCACATCGAGCTCGATAGCGCTTGATACAGTGCTCTGTCTCACTCTGTTGATCTACTTAGAGAGGGACAGACAGTGTATATCGAGCTGTCAAAGCTCGATATGGTCTACTGTGCTAGGTACCCAGTACTACCTTTGTTTTGAGTTTCGCTAACTAATGTTATATAACCTTTTATTGCTACTATAAGATTAAAACAGAAAAACATCTCGATAATTTTTACTACCATCTCGAACTTAATTTTGTCACTATCTTGCACATACCTAAACTGAAAAAACCGGTAAGTGCAAGTCGGACTCGCGCACAAAGGGTTCCGTACCACAACAATACGGATACGGAACCCTAAAAATATTATGGTAAATAACAACAATATAGGTAGTTACTACCTACCTATTGTTTTAGTTCTATTGCAAACCAAAAAGATTATATTATTTTCCGATGGTAGCCACGCCGATAAAGTCAGTAGTGCCATAAGAATAATAATAATTTATTTGGCGTTAATGTTGCTATGGCATCTATATTGTTGTTATTTACCATAATATTTTTAGGGTTCCGTACCCGTATTGTTGTGGTAGGTACTACCTACCTATCTACTAGGTATCCATTGAGGTTCAACAGTTAGGCGTCTGTGGGCCGCGATAAGGCATGGTCGGAAATCAGAGTTTACCACACATATTGCTAATATTTACTTTAACACGTAGCTAGATACAAACCATATGCGATTATATATCTTACAATGTACCTAGTCGGTGCTTAAATTCTGTCACAAACAAAATTGGCTATAAAATGAAAACTAGTCATGATATTCAAAAATAGTTTTTTTTAAAGAAAAGGTAATTTAATTAGCTTACATTAAACACAAAATTTATTCAAAATGATTGCCACCATTTTTCACACAAGCCTTCAATCATCGCGGCCAATCATCAATAGCAGCACGGACCATATTCATGTCGATATCGGCCACTGCTGTAATCAATGATGACTTTAGGCTGCTCAAATTTTTCTGCGGTTTAGAACAGACCTTCTCCTCCAATTCCTGCCAAATTTTGTAATCCAGTGGATTGAGGTCAGGGCTAGATGAGGGCCAATCTTGATGCCTTATTAGCTCGATATTCTGGCGCTCGAACCACTCCCGAGTTGTTTTGGCCTTATGAGCAGGTGTGGAGTCCTGTTGAAACACAAATGGCCGTCCTCCAAAGAGTGTTTGGGGCAGATCTTTTACTATGCGATCTTAAACCGTGTCTTGGTACACTTTTGCACTGGTTTTGACACCTTGTTCACAAAAATGCACTTCAGTAGGGCCATAGTAGGACACTCCCAACCAAATCATGACTGATGATGGATGATGGCCGTGCTGCACTCTAGGAATGGCATTTCCAGCGGCCGCAGAGCTGATAGCGTACACCCTGTCATTTTGTTTGTTGTACTTCTCTTCGATATTGAAAATTTTCTCGTCTGTAAACAGGATATCGCGGTGTCTGTTTCTTGCGTAACGCTTTAGCAAAACTTTGCATTTTTTGGCTCTCATAGCTATCAGACGCGCGTTCAGAAGATGTCCACTCTTTTTTCGGTAAGCTCGTAGTCCCAGGTCTTCATTGAGTACTTTTTTTACGGTACTTCTGGTTAATCCCATCTCCAAAGCCATCAGTTTCTGCTTGCGGACGGGATTTCTTGCAATACGCGCCTTGATTGCTTTGATGACCCCTGGTGTCCTAACGGAACGAGGTCTGCCAGTTCTTTTCTCGTCATCGACACTAGAGGTTTCATTGTACCTCTTGATGGTACGGTACACGAACCTCTTCGTGATTTTTAATTTTTGAAGCAAGTTGAATATCGTCTTCGGTGGATGGCCGCAACGATGCAATGCAATTACTGCTACTCGGTCCTCTTTGCGAGTCCACTCCATCGTAAAAAATGAATGAATGTAATTGTGATTTGGCAGATAATTAATCAAAAAATATTTGGAAACTGAACACCATTTCATTATTTTTCTAGGTGTTCTATTTTTAAAATAAATGGCCAGTGACAGTATTTAAGAACCGACTAGGTATATATTAGGTGACTTTAATTTATGCAGCCAAAGTGCTCAGTAACAAGGTTCGATGACCATTTTTGTGACATTCGTAATTTAGTCTTTTCGTGTTCCTTACAAATGCAAGCCCAGCCCCAAGTCAAATTACTATAGGACGTCAAGGGTTTATTTTGTGAAATCAGCAAAAAGTGTTATCGATCCGTGTTACTGATCACTTACCAAGCCTCCAGTATGAGTTTGGCTGCATACATTAAAGTCACCTTATACAGGGTGTAAATGCAAAGTCAAGAATCCCTTTAGGGTATGATACACGATTCTGATGTCATTACGAGAAAAAAAAATACCTTGAATTTTCACCAAAAATTCCATCATTTTTCTAAGCTATGGCTACGCAGCTCACCGGCCTGTCCATACCTAATTGCACCCCGCAACCCGCACCCCTCATCCGAGTGGCCAGCGACCAGTGAGAGTGTCCACGTGATTAGTGTATTTTGAGTAAAGAAAATCGTCTTATTATGAGGTACTGGTACTTTATTTAGAGATCCCTGTATTTGAAATAATATCTTTACCGATCATACTAACGCACCCTTAAAGGATTCTTGCCTTTCTTTTACACCCGGTATAGTGCGCGACATGGCGGGAGTGCGGGCGAGTACCTACATACTTATACATGTCAGTATGAAACGGCCCGCACTCCCGACTCCCGCCTGTCGCGAAATATAGAATCTAGTACATACAGTAATCATTCTACAATAAAACTCGTAGAGATTTTTCAAAGTAAAAATATTGCTTTTTCAATAAAATTGCAATTTCATTTGATGTGTTTTATATAGGTGAGAACCCTAAAATTCGAAAATGAGTAAGAATACTAAGAATGTACTTATTTTAGCACGTTGTACCGGAGGAAGTGAATGGCCTCGTGCCGTTCTTGGTATCGTTCGTGCTGAGCATCTAAAAGGATTATAAGGATTTGATCGCGAATTTACTAGAACACCACTGCGTACACCCAGTAGCCTAGACTCTTAGTCGCTCTTAGTTTCAGGGAATAGATGTGATATTGGAAAAGCGCAAGCCTCTACTTATAATTGAACCTTGTTTGGATTTGGAATTCTAGCGTAGTCAGTTCGATGACAAATGTGACACGTTCAGCGAAGTTGGGCATTCGTTGCAAATGTATGGCTCCATTCTGTGGCTGAGTGGCTGAGCATTCCTTTCCGATAGGGGCTGACCACACAGAGCGTGTTCTGCTTTTAAAACAATCGTACTCGCGTTCTACTATCTTTGTGTGTAAAGATCAAAGCCATCGCATAGATTACAGTGAACGCGGAACGTGCTGTGTGGTCGGCCCCTTATATTATTTAGTTTATGTGGTTTGTAACGGTTTGACATAATTACGTTACTATGTCTGTCTAGTCTAGGTCATAAATAGTGTTCTATTTAGTGTTCGTATATTCAAACAAGCGCTAGTTTTACAATCTAGCCTTATCTGTGTTATTGTAGCGCGTTGTGTGATGTAAGACCAAGGTAATATTCCGTTTCGGTACGTAATAAATATTTTGTTATTTATGACTTCGCGAACAGCGATGCACTTTGTGGATACAAAAACATCAATCATTATTATGTTTTTGTCCTTACGTGCTAAAAGTAGGAAAATGTGCCGAGAAAATTAATGGGACAACTACACAATATTTCTTCTTGCAAGCTGCTTTGGCGAAATCATTAAATTGGTTTTTACGATTCTATCTATTTTTATACTCTTCACGATTTTACGACAATTGTCGTGTTCACCGCATATGCAGACCTTCAAGCGCTCGAGGCTTTGACAGTTCGTTGAACAATACAGCAGCCTCAAGCTCTAGCGCTTGATGTGTAGGCAAAATGTGTGTTGAACACAATAAAGTTTTCGCTGATCCTGTCAAGCGGAATAAAGCTCTTCAATGGGGCATTGTTTTTCGAAGTAAACGTCTAATGTAATGGACGACGGCGTTGAGTTTCCTGAATATCATTGTCTCGTTTTGCATAAGGACGTCCGTTTCCGTCTCACGGGTCTTTGGCAAGAAAGTCGGCGACATTTACGTGGAAATTGTGACGTCACGACTTGCATGACAGGACATTATCACAGTAGTGATATTTTATCTTATTGTAAAAGTTGAAAGTTTATTGTACTGTCGTACAAAGATCGCGACAAAGAGGATAAAGAGAAAATATATAAAAGCAGCCGAAGCTTGGGAATAAGCGCATTCCATTCCGCTTGTTTTTTTGTTCTTTTATAATTTAAAATGATCTTTGCTCGATATATGTATGTGAGTCGCCATACAACTCCAATGACATTGTAACTCTGTACTGTAAAATCCATAAAGCGCCATCAGTATCAGTCTTCAAGAACAAGATTAGACAACACTTTCATGAGTTACAGAATATAGTAATTAACTTCAAGATTATAATTTATTATAATATAAGTTATTAACGAATTCTCGTCACTATATTGTTTCGTCCACTGCTGGACATAGGCCTTTCCAGGATTACGCCACTCTTGGCGGTCCTCCTGGAAGAAATGCCCATACTCATATTATTATTATACACCTACATATTACATATTAGTAAACACTGTAACTACATAGTACCTACATGTATTAAAAAAAACTTTAAATGTTTATTAGGGTGTAGTTAAGTTACTTGAATTATTTATGTATTATTTATTTCTTAATTAAACTACCCTCAACAATTTCCCCATCGCTTGAGGTTGCCTGTTAGATAGAACTAATTAAGGATTAAGCTCGCCTTTGTATAAAAGTTGTATTCCTGTGCAATAAAGAATTTTATTATTATTATTACCTATGTATATTGATTAAAAATTAAAGCTGATTCATATCATTCAATAGTATCCTAGTCTACAGGTTGTTTCTATGGAAAACGCTTATTAGCTTATTATAATAAAGTAAATTACAAGTTTTAATGACACAATCATTTAGAAGTTATTGATATAATTAACTAGCCGTTTATCTATACACATTCCATAACTTATTTATGCGAGGGTAAATAATCCCACTTGTCTCATTCAATTCTGCAAAAAAATTCATAGCATGTCATTCATCTGACAAACCGAGCCCATAATTAACATAATTATTTATCTTTTCCTGATACATTACTTACAAGAGTCCATCATGTCTAAGACAACAATAGTCCATAAATGATAAATGAGCCGGTACTTTATGTTGTAAATCCCAGAAACATACCAAGCGTTAGTACCTACATATCTACACTAGAAAAATTTGGACCAGAGCCAATATATTACCATAAGGTTTTAAAGTGTTCATAATTTAAGCATGATCATTTAATGTGTGCATAAACTCCCAGAGGGATAGGCAGGGACAACGGATTTCCATATGCTACGCTCCTGACACACCCCTTTTGCATCTTGCACGTCTATCGATCTCGCCATACAAACTCTCCTATTGCGGACATATTACCCATCTTCAGTATGTTGATAATTTAGTCGACATACGTCCTTCTAGGGCCTAGGTCCCCAGCCCGGGGGTAACTACCCCCGTGGGGGTAAAAGAGCTAGTTGACGGGGTCTATCGATCTCGCCATACAAACTCTCCTATTGCGGACATATTACCCATCTTCAGTATGTTGATAATTTAGTCGACATACGTCCTTCTAGGGCCTAGGTCCCCAGCCCGGGGGTAACTACCCCCGTGGGGGTAAAAGAGCTAGTTGACGGGGGTAATATAATAAGGCTGGAAGATCCTTTCTAATTATTTTATATGCATACCAACAATAAATATTCACATTTAGTAGATTAAAATTAACAGTTGTGATTGCTTAAGATACCTACCTATAGTAATAGGATATTAAACCGCGATATTTATTAATATTTTAGGTGGAAGAGCCGATGCCGGGCTCGACTGTGGAGGTACCACCATCTTACTAGCAAATCCTCCAGAAGTTATTCGGGGGAGAGTAAGAGAACAGCTCTCAGGCAAAACCAGGCGGCCCACCATCGCCTGGGACCGATGGATGGCGGTATATCCATCCCCAATTGCCGAGCCTTATATAAAACAGACTGGTGACGGGCGGCGGCGTCACTGGTGCAAGGGTTTCGGCACCGCGCTCACCAACCCGCCTGCCCAGCGTGTGTGAGTATGGGCATTTCTTCCAGGAGGACCGCCAAGCATGGCGAAATCCTGGAAAGGCCTATGTCCAGCAGTGGACGAAACAGGCTGATGGATGGATGGATGGATTTATTAATATTTGCTCATGATTTTATCTTAGTAACAGTCCATTAACTCTTATCTAATTGTTTGACATTATCTCTATTTTTAGGTATTAACTTTAAATATGTGGGTAAGGATTATTGCTCAGGGGTAACCAGATGAAAAAGGTTAAGACCCGCTAGGGCCTTGTCGAGCTTTATCTTCCAGTTGCGCAGCAAATATTTCCTTCATTACACAACTTTCTTTCATCCTCTCTATATAGGTATGCCCAAACAACGAAAACATTTCTGTTTCTATTCTAGTCACTACATCTTCTTTCTGGCCGCAACGATCATGCATGTCGATATTTTTCACTTTGCCATTCAATGTCAAACCAGACATTCAATGTGTATTTTTGCCGAAATCCCTGTCTAGTTCTGCTGTGTGTGTACCAAATTGAACTTTTGAGTTCTACCGCAGAAAGGCAGACAGACACGAGGCCTGGCTAAGTTTTAAATGAACATCTTTGCGAAGTAACTTCTCACTTGAAAGTTATCTAATTTAAGGCCTGGCCCATGGGGCACAACCATTCCAACTTCAGTATGTTGTCAGAATGTAGACTTACATTAGAACGCTCGCTTCGCGCGCTGCCGGTAAGCAATATCAGTCAGTTTTCAAGGGTTTTCTAGATTATACGAAAACGTATTTGGTGCAGGTATTTTCTAGCTTTACATTATAATAGAATATAAACTACAATTTCTTGCTATAACAGTTATTTCAGACATAAAACTCAAGCCGCTTAGATAAAAAACGTATGTATCACTTAAAAAGGCGTCATCTTCAATAATAAAATCGATCGAGTAAAATGAGTCCATAAACATGTCTGTGAGTTTTACATTGATCAGGTTATTAGTTAAATCAGTATATTTAAGCAAAACCCATGAAATAAGAAGGCCAGGCCTTAATGAAAAACTGTGTGAAGGAAGGAACAATTTTAAAGTGGAACCTGAAGTCTCGCACATAAAAAGTTGAAGACCTCGAATAGTCAGGCATTCGCGAACATCATAAAACTATAACCATAAAAACATTAAGTAAAACAGTCAATTAGCTTCATAGCGACGCGAAACCCTATGCATCTCGAATCACGAAGGTTGCATGACCGAAGGCTGTGCGCCTGCTGTAATTACTTCGAGCCGATGGAAACGTAATAAAGCGTGGCGGCCTCTTGGAACCCGTACTATTGTCCCGTTCGTTTACGAAGGCGTGTAATGTACCATGTAACGTACTAGGATATAGGTTAGTCTGTAAAAATAAGTACTACTTCCTAAATCTTTTGACTTTGCTACAAAAAATGTATTTTAATCGCGATTAATTTTTTGAACTTTTCAGCTCACACTGAATCAGTCAGCATGTACAAAAAGTACAAAATAAATTTCTCAAAACACATGCACTTTCATTGTGTGTTATTATCATTTAAGGAGAGAATTATAGCCTTATTACTTTCTCAATCGGCTTAATTTTGTGAGAATATAATATAATAGAAATAGATACCTATATCTGAAGTAGCTTAAATAATTTCTGTTTTGACTCCTTGAATAAATAAATAAGTGTAAAAAATAATAGAAAAAGTCCATAAAAAGAGTAGAAAATAGAGAATTAAGATTATACAATATATGCAAGGATACCACGAAGCTAAGATGAAAATTTTAGGTATTGAGCAGGCTAATAATAAGATATTTTATAATTTTACAGCAAAGAAGCTTGATCGATATCGTCTAGGTATTGACTCAAAAATATAAATAACTTTAATGAATTGCAATGTCTTTGTATACGCTTCACTATTTGCTCTTGACCTCCCCAGCATCACATTTCCAATGCGAATTCCTCTATGGATGAGCATTGAGCACGTGCGCCCTAGCTTACTGTGATGAGCAAGCTGCTTGCACTTTACCTACAATAAAATGGAAATTCTTACTTTAAAAAAAATCCTTTAAATAAGGCTAAACCAATCTGTCAAGTGAAAAATATGTGAGTAATTAATTTGTCTGTGTGTAAACTATTTTCAGATCTGCGATGGCGGATGGGCTTATCTACCAAGGACAGGACTCGTAGCTACGGAGTGAGCATTCTTGAGAATGCGTAGGAAGAAATTAGTTCAGCTAAATATAGTGGTTTAGTGCAGCAAACATTGCACAACAGAGTTTTGATGTAACTAAAATCAGAAACATCGCGGGAATCTGAAATACATCGCCTCTGTTTGCGTTTCAATGATGAACACATGAAAACATTAACGCTGTGTTTCGGTTTTATTTGCAGCCAAAATGTGCAGGAAAACCACTGACAGGAAAATTACAGTATCAGATGTCTAAAGACCTTTTAACTTACTAAGTGCGTTTTGTTTACATTGAGCTAACGAACTTTAAATATATATATATATGGTACCTCTATATTGAGCTTTTCATTTAGATTTAGTGTATAAAACGATAAAAAACACACAATACAAATAAAGCTCAAAAATCATTTTGCTCCTATGATTCGGCCTTATTGGGCTAAATTATATCGCGAATTTAGTTTGTATTGTGTGTTTTTTATCGTTCACCGGTTGTATATCATAAACTACAATGAGGTTCCGATAAGAAACACCAAAGAAAACGTTATGATTCGTACGAAGACATGAAGACTCACCTAAGAAAGAGGTTGAGGGAACTGTCATTCCTGGTCGTTGGCACGTCCTTGACGCTTGATGGTTCGCTTCTAACGCCACGAAGGGAGAGCTTCAGCTGTTTGGGGATGTTACTCAGCAGCCCACTGCTGTTTCTTCGATGATTCAAACTTTTCGAACGAGTCAGCTTGTTCGCTGTCAAGTCCACGGCGCGAGGGTGAGACGAGACCTCGTCCTCGATAGTCGTACTCGACGCGTTAGTCTTTATTATAGTAGGAACAGCAGGCTTATCTCCTAATAGTTTCTCCCATGGCGACTCTATCTCCTCCTCCGAGATCGTCTCGAAGCTGCGGGGACCCACCGACGAGCAGGTCTTGTCTGACATGGTTCTAACACTGGTGAGGGGTTTGGGGGAACGCGGCACTACAGACACCTACAGGGCTCTTCGTCACTTTGGGTTTTTAGTTTCTTGGCAACACTTCACTCTTATCATAATATCCATTTGTAAATCATAATGTTTGGGGTAGAAATGTTGACACTGTAACAAAGAGAAACATTTCGTTTATTTTACAAAGTTGAAAAATCTGTTTTACCGTAGGAATTACACGAGCAGAAGTTACGAAACTTGGTACACTATTGTAGTTCGAGAGAGTCAGAGCCATAATGCGAAATCGTTTGAATGAAAGTTTAGAATGTGCTGCAATTATTCGCGATTTTTTCTCACTTTTACTCTCGCTGAAATTACATTGTAAGTAATTGTAATCAAATTCAAATTTTAAGTCTGCAAATTGATTTCTCTCGGGTAGGCTTTATGTATTTGTAAATAGGTAATTACTGCCTTTGTTGTATTAGAAAGCTGTTTAAATAGCTTACTCAATGTTTGGTCTAGGCTAATTGCTAGGTATACCTACCTGCAGGAAAGCTAATATCTCAGTTTGTCTAACCGCTAACCAGACCGGAATTTATTGGGTGGCGTGATCTTTACGTCGTAATTAGATAGTAGAACGTAGAAATATATACATACTGATACATAAAAACGTATATTTATAAGCAATTTAAAGCTTAATACTATTCTTAATTGCTGCCTGCGAAAGGATTTGTGAAATTATTTCAGTTCAAATGTGAAATTGTGTACCGACGATTTGAATAAATTATATCACACACCCGTAGGTACGCAACAGTAGTTTCAATTTTCAACGTGAGTATATGTATAAAAAAATAAAAGTACAAAAAAACGTAATTTAGGATCAGAATCTGACGCATATTGATTCGAACGTAATTTAGGAACAGAATCAGGTGACTTTAATTTATAAAGTCAAATTCATACTGAAGACTCAGTAAGTGCTCAGTAACAAGGTTCGATGACCCTTTTTGTGAAATTCGTAAATTATTCTTTTCGTGTTCCTTACAAACGCAAGCCCAGCCCCGAGTCAATTACTACGGGACGTCAAGATTTTATTTTGCGAAATTAGCAAAAAATATTATCACTTACCAAACCTCCAGTATAATTTTGGCTGTATAAATAAAAGTCACCCTATCGAACGTGATTTAAGAATTCGAACGAATCGCAACTACAATCTTATAAGAAAGTTACATTCTGTGTGGTTACATCCTTTAACCACTAGGAAAAAAAGCATTGTGCCATTTTTAGCAAAAACATGGCATGAAGAGAGACCATTTTTAAATTTTGAATGTCTGAAACTGTACCTATTCATTTTTACAAAGCTTTTTGTTTTTTAAATAACCAAAAGCAGTTTTCTGTAATGCGGACTTATTTCCATAGCCATTTTCCAGATTTTGATATTAAATCAAAATTTGATTAGTACTTACAGGATTATAGTCAAAGGGAGAAAAGAACAAGCACTAATTTGCCTTAAAAAATAAAATATTACACGTTCCACACAAGGCTTCATACATAGTTCGAATTGCTTCACTACATACTTTGACGATAGCAGAATTTCTATATTTATTACTCGTATAACTCAGGCTTTATTATTTTTACATAGAATATTTATTATAATATATAGAATATTTTATTTGTTTTCAAAATGATACATACAATTTGAAATAAAATAAAATAAGTCTGGAAAACAAAATAGTCAAAGACATGCCGATTTTCAGTCTAAGCCAAACATCGGTTTAAAATAAATTAGAACACAACTTAAAATGAAATTAAATCACAATAAAAAATAAACGGTTAAAATCGCCAGTAAATTATACAAAATTTGGTTTTATTAAGTAAACATATAGTTAAACGACATTTAAATAGTACTGAGGAACGTGTAAGTCAATTTAGTTGGTTACCTGTAGCCGATACGGAACACTTAGCTTAGCTTAACTATTCTTTAATTGCTAATATGAGTAGCAGTTTAGTATTTATTGGTCAGACATTTTCTTAAAAGTGGAACATGGCCTTTTAAGGAAACACTGATGGCATATTACCCAACTAAATGAAAGTAAATGTCATTTTAATGCTACAGTACGTTCAAATTAAAAGTAAATCATGGAACTGGAAACGTTTCGAAAATTACCTACACATCACATATCTTACCCATTCCCAATTTCGTAGTCTTTACATAAATGCAATGCAAAACTTTCACATTCGTCTCGCCATTTTCATTGCCGAGACGATCAATATTATTCTCTTTTCTTAGTCATCTACAAAATATTAAATACTTCTGTTATTCTTAGACGACGGCAGTATTTTTTTACACGGTGACTGAAAATCATAGAATTTCATTACACAATTCGCTTACGCTGAATGATTTGCAAACGAAATTTATTATTACGGAAAAAAACGCGATATAATCGAAACCGGAAAGCGTTTCAAAATTAGAGAAACACTACACCATTGGAAAAGATTAGCTTCGGCTGCCCAGAGACAGTCACGTGAGCCCACACGTCGCTGTTGTACACTACAATGACTTCTATTCCATATACCGTAGAGGCTATTTTATACCCAATCAACGGAAAATGTAAGTTGGTAGTTCTAAAGATGAACGTCTGCCAAATGTCCCGCGGTTACAGAAGTGGGTCAATGCTCCAGAGAAAACCTCAGTTCTGAATATCTTTTTTATGCAGTCCAAAACGAGGTGGTCAGAACTAAAGTAGCCATATTTTCCAGAGTGAAACAGTTGATTTTCAGTTGTATCTGAAAAAGTAGGCCACTCTAACGCTGACCACCTCAACTCATGGAGACCTTCATATTTTTATCGCTCAAAATTATAGTTTCAGCGTAAACTAAAATCTGGCAATGGAAGATGAGACTGAGTATTAAAAAAATGTTTTAACGCAGACAGCCCCACAAATATTGTTACTGCAACTTATTACAAGAAAATTTTACCCGTAACATTTTTAGAAATATCTTGGAAATATCATAAATAATAAATATCTCCCTTCTAGCCTGAATCCACCCCGTGAACACAAATTTTGCGAAATGCTATTCTTTGTCTCACATCGACATGTCAGACAACTTGTTAGCTACCAGGGGCACAATGTCTATGATGGAAATTCATCTGATCCCTTTATCACCCGGATATTGTTATACCCGACCATTGTTAAAATACAAGATTTTTTTAATATGCCGCGTTTTTCCGTTCTCATCGTTCAATGGTCAGATTTTACAATTCCACTAGAAACTTCACAACTTCATAAACTTTTGTTTTGGCACTATTTACCGTTGCAACTGTCTGTAAACTAAATTTAGTAGCACAGTTTCAATATACCCGTAATAACCAAGATACCTACTTCTACATTTTAGAATTATAAAACTCGTGAACTTGAACTTGAAGAGCGAAGAGAGACAACTAAAATATTTCAAGGTTTAGTTAATCATTGTTATAGTTCATTGACAAAGCCACTTTGATACGTGGGCACACTGATTTTGATAGTCTAATAAAACGCGGTAAAAATCTCGTGACTTCTACGATAGGTGTTCAATTGTTTCCATTGATTTCAAGGACTAGTCTTCGTCATTTATCACACAGGAAACAGGTTTTCCAGTTGTCTCTTAATCAGGAGCAAAAAAGTCAAAACTATTGTATATTTCCACACTGCCCATTGAACCTCTATATTGTTCAGACAATTTGCTTGACTTTATCAATGTGGGCCGCCCGTCAAATTTTCATCGACCTCATTAAATTGATTTGTTTTGATTCGGGGCCGTGTAAAATGTGGGCATTGTGAATGAGAATCCCAGCTGTACTTACATGGGCCGATTTCTTTATTGCCTGATCTACCTTTTCATTCAAATTCATCGTTTTTTCGGTAATTTGTTTTTTTATATCTTGGTTTTATTGAAGTTTTACTTATTGCATGGTTCTTTTGTATTTACTTCTCAACAGAATCTCTTTAATAATCTTTAAACGCATTTTACACTATGTTGGTGTTTATATAAAAAATAAATACATTTAAGTATGATTTTGATAAATAAGGTGACTTTCAAAGCGATGGACGGATGGCATCGCATTTATTCAGGCATGAGTCAAGTTGTGTCGACACCTTAATGGTGGAAGACAGAAAAACATGGAGAGACATGTTATACATAATGTAATCGACTTTATAAGGAAAAGCAAGATAGACGGTGACTTTAATTGATGGAGCCAAATTCATATATTACTAGAGACTCGGTAAGTGAGCAGAATCAACAATTTTATATGAAATTAAGCCAGATGCCATTTTAGGTTTGATTTAAAAACGTTTTAAATAAATTAAAATAAATTTTAAATAAATAATAATTATGTTAGGATACAAACACGATATTAAAACAATAATCCAGACATTGTCGCCGAACAAAAAGGTGACATACTGAAGAAGGGCAAAGTAAAAAGTTACCGGAATAGAAGAGCTTGTTATGACTAGATAAATGGATGTAGAAACAAAAGAGGTGATCTTGACAGGATCGTGGCAGATGGAATCTATAGTTTCTGCCGACCCCTGTGGGAGACACGCGTGATTATATGTATGTATGTATGTAATCCAAATATATTTCAATACATTTGTGTCGGCATCAGTGGAATAATTAATAAAATAAAATTGTTACGTGACATAAGAATAAAACTACAGAAAAGTTAATCAGATAATACCTCTATGTTCAGAATTTATAACAGATCCTGTTTGAGATTTAACTGAGCTAGTTTGCTGGAATTCTAGAAGGGCCATTGGAATTTTTATACAAGACCCTTTTAACCTGAGTTAAAGGTGTTTTTCCTTCAGCATAAATATCTTTGTGACTGGAAACAAATGAGTAGGCGCCACATTCCACTCGAATAGAATCTATTTAGGTATGTAGTATTCCGATTATAATGAGCTTTAAACTAATCTATAGTCCACAAATTCTACAATCTTCTATGGTATGTCGTCGGGGCTGTTGGTGCTGCATTTTCTTTGTGCTCTAGGTATTCTATCATATTATACTCTAGAAAGAATTATACGTAAAGAAATCACAGGGAGAAGAGTAAAAAACTAAAGTCTGGCTTTACTGTTTATTGAACGCAATGAAAAATTACCAAATGAAATGCTACTTAACTTGCTATCTTTGTAACATGATCCAGGACCTAGCTATGGAGCTGTAGGGAAGTCCGCGTAGGAAGATTTTTATTTCGGGAATACTTGGTCGGCGTCTGTAGTTTTGAGTTATTTGAAGCTGAAGGGTTCAAAAAATATTGATGCTATATTGTATTTTTAGGGAGAACTGACTACTAAATTGACGATGTAATAGTGGGGAAAAATACAAAATGAAGAATATTCCTCCTAAGTCAAAATTCACCACACTTCGCTTTTCTGATTTCTTGTTTGTAAAAATATTCTGTTCTTACATTCAACGTTGTTATAAGCTGAAAAGAGTAAATAAATAAACATACGTATGTTAGCCTACTGTTGGTCTACTGAATGAAAACTTCACGCCCCGTGTTATTGCTAGTTGTTACTCAATTCTTTTAACCTCATTCACTTCTAAATTAAAAGATCTAACTTACCACGTATATATATAACTTATTATCATTAGTAAGTTATTTTCTAGTAAAGTAGCCTTTCGCCCGCGGCTCCGCTCGCGTTTCTTCGTTATTTTATCAACACTCCTTATAGCCGATAAGTTGACCAGGATCACTACGATGATAATAAAAAAACCGCATCCAAACCCGTTGAGTAGTCATCGAGTTAAAACAACATACTGACAGACAAAAATTCTAAAAATGATAGTTTTTGCTTCAGTATGATACTAATAAGTATAAAAAATAATAAAAAAAATATACTAATAAGTATATAACACATTTCAATTTAAAATTATAAAAAAATATCAATGTACAGAGACGACTTTTTTGCTACCTTATTATTAGTATAGATAGATAGATAAATAGATATAGATAGATTGTACTATAGATATACCGTTAAGTTCTAGGCCAGAAAAGCTCATAATTACTACATATTATGTTATGAGGTCATACTTTGACTAGTCATAGGGTCACAGACCTCGGGACAAATAGTAATTTACAAGTAAGGTTAACTTACAATGGTAACTTAAGTACCAAAACAAAGTAATTGAGCATCCTTTGCAAGTTTCATGGCTTAGTGCCTTCAGTTACAAGAATGTTAATTAATCTATTGTTTTCAATCATAGTGTGACCGACAAGCATTTTTTCGAATTATAAATCTTCCATAGGCTTTGAAATCCACAAAAATCATAAAGTACGGTATGCTATTTTTTTTTGATATATAAAACCGTATTTGAACTTAATAATACTATGTACATTTCATTAAAAAAATAGTTTAAAGATGGGTTTTAAAATTACATTACGTATATGAAATACGAGCAGTCGATAAATACTCCAGCAAAACTTAATAAAAAGCCGCAAAAAAGCAATAGGAATAATGGTGCCACCCATGCGCCAAAATTTTGCCAAAAGTTGAAATGATTCGCGGAAGTAATTAACTCGATCACGACTTCTCATCGTGAAGAACCGTTGACGAGAGAAAGAGAGAGAAAAACGGTCAATTTAAAATTAGAAAAGGTATTATTGACAGGGAATTCAAACGGAGCCATAGCGGTTATATTAAATTGCTAGTTAAAAAGAAGTTTTACTTCGGCAGTCGACGAAAACGTAATTTTAGACTTCCTTTCTATGAAATAACTCCCTAAAATTAATATAACTACGAGTAAATCGTCACAGAATTAATATATACATCGCGATCGAGATTAAACCCCGAGGAAGTGTCAAAAGTGTTTCCGAGTTTTCCGAAGTGTTCCACTTCGTACAGCGCTTCCCAACGGTCGTGTGCGCCTGCGTGTATCGTTTTGCTTGAACCGGTATCACTCAACTGCATAGACTTACAAATCGGCAGAAAGGACATTGTGTTGTAGTATATATATATATATATATTAAACACTGTTCTCAAGATTAAGATGCCACTTCAACGCTCTCCTCAAAAGCTGGCTGGAAATGATGCAGGCTCCGCGAAGAACACTCCTACCTCAAACTCAAACGTAACCACTCGAAGGAAACTGAATCAAAATTCTGAAACAGAAGACGATCCGGCGTTGGATGAAGATCTGAAAAAAATGATCAATGTCAAGTTTAACAAAATACTTCAGGAGATTAGAGACATTAAGGAACAATACCATGCTATAGAAGCTTCGCTGAACTATCACACTGAAGAAAACAAAGAGCTTAAAAGTAAAGTTATGGAACTTGAAAAACAAAACAGAGATGACAGGATTAAGATTGAATCTCTGGAAAATCAAGTTGAAGAGATACAACGCTGGCAAGGCTCTACATCAATAGAGATTCGAAATATACCAAGAAAACCGAATGAAAGCCTGATTACACTCACCGAGACAATATTCCAAGCTCTAGACATTACACAAAAACCAGAAATTCGCAGCGCCCACCGCCTTCCTGGCAAAGCTACTGACTCTAAGCCTATAGTAGTGGAGCTAAACAGTCGATTCCAAAAGCAAACTGTCTTAGAAGAGTTCAAGAAGCACGTCAAGAAGACTAAGAACAAGCGTCTAACCTGTGATTCTATCGGATTCTCTGGTAACAACAATCCCGTATATATATCAGAGCTTCTGACACAGAAAGCGAAGAAAATATTCTTCCTTGCTCGACAATACTCTAAGGCTTACTCCTATAAACATTGCTGGTCATCTAACGGAAGAATCTACCTACGCAAAAACGATGGAGAACCATACATACTTGTAAAAAGTGAGACCCATCTGAGCGGCCTTGCTGAAAATGAAGTAGTAGCTACGGATGTGCAAAAGTCTCTGTGACTACCTCATGCATGTATTTTTGTGTCATTTATTGTAAGTTTTTTCCTATCAATAGTATTTTCTATGGCTCTATATATATATTTATTTGCATACATTAGTTATTCATATTTTATTTGTAAAACATATTCTTATTATCTATTATTTCTTACATGGATCTTAGGAAAACAATTTCCCTTTTACTTCTCAAAGATAATGTTTAGTTTCATGTTTTTGCCTGACTATTACAATAATTTGCACGTCTGTCTTAACGATGGTAGTATTAACACACTCATAGCGGTACTGTTACTCTCCATTGTCATAGTTCCAAAATATATTGTTGCTCTACTTGTCCGTCCTGATGACTTCTGTTGACCAATTAATTTATGATATTGATCAATTAAACACGCCAATGGCATATAGGAGTGAACCAGAGTCTTGCCATCTTCTTTTTCCAAAATCAAAAGCCCAACCTATTGTTGTCCTCAATCTAAATATAAGAAGTATTGGTGGAAACATAGACCAAATTCCTATACTCCTCCAAAGAATTTCCTGTGACGTTCACGTAATCATATTAACTGAATCCCGAATAGATAATTCTACTTTAATTCCACAGTTACCTACCTACAAATCTTTTAGAACCACTAAGTTCATCAACCAAAACAATGGAGTTGTCGTGTACGTAAAAGATAACTTGGATAGCTCAGTTGAAGAGGTAAATATCCGAGATGGTGATTGCCTCACCATAAAATTTGGGCCTGATTTAATTATTGTAGGAGTTTACAGACCTCCTTGTTTTCATAACCCAAAAAATTTCATTAACTCATTAGACGACTTGCTAGCCAAACTTAAATCTTTTCAAACTATTGTCTTATTAGGTGATATGAACATAAACATAGTTCCTAATATTTCTGATGATTCTGCCTGCGAATATCTTAATATGAATGCTACACATGGTGTCTTTCCTACTCACTATTTACCGACTAGGCTCAAAAGCTGTCTTGATCATGTTTTCCTTAAAGGACCTAATACCTACTCTACAATTGTTTTAGATACAGCAATAACCGATCATGAACCAGTTCTACTTTATCTTTGTTTACGGAAAAATATTAAATCCACAACAAATACTAGAACTAGACTTAAAATTAATTATGAAAATCTAAATACTGACCTTGCAAACAACTCATTTGATAATGTCTACTCGGAAAATGATGCAAACAAAGCTGCAACGAACCTGGTCAAAGCAATCAAAACAGCAATTGATAATAATTCTCATCTAGTAAAAGTGTCTCGTTCTAGAAATAAATTAAAAAGTTGGATAACCCCTGGAATTTTAAAATCCATTAGAACTCGTGATCGTCTACATTTAAAACTAAAACGTAATCCTAGTGATGCTATTGCGGTGTTAAAATACAAAAAATATAGGAATATTTGCAATTATTTAATAAAACTCCTTAAAAGACAGTATCAAAAACAATTACTTGATAAAAGTTCTAATAATCCTAAGCAGATGTGGGATACTGTAAAGAAAATATGTGACCTAAACTCTACTTCAGAGATAGCAACACCACTTTTATCGTTAAAAAAAACGCACAAGGAGTCAATAGACTATACTAATCACTTTTTTGCCAATGTGGGTAAAAACCTAGCTAAACAAATATTAGATAAAATTGATGAGACTGAAAATGAGTTAGTCAATAAATGTAATAGTAATACAATTACTCCAGTTAACTCATTTTCCCTTTTGCCTACTGATGAGACCGAAGTTTCTTCATTGATTTCGTCTCTAGCCAATAAGTCGTCCTGTGGTTGGGACGGTATCTCTAGTATTGTTATCAAAAATTCAAAATCAATCCTAATTGCCCCACTTACATATGTTTTTAATCTCTGTATTACAAATGGTATTGTTCCAGACGTTTTTAAAAAGTCTATCATACACCCCATACATAAGGGTGGGGATGTTGACGGTGTCGGAAACTATAGGCCAATTTCATTACTATCCACAATCTCTAAATTATTTGAAAAAGTCATCAATAAACGCTTAACAAGTTACCTCGAACATAATAAATATCTTTCAAATAACCAATTTGGCTTTAGAAAACATAAATCTACCGAAGAAGCAGTCTCTGAACTCACTAATTCAATTATTGACAGACTTGATAAGCGTGATAGATGTGTTACTGTATTCCTGGACCTCGCCAAAGCTTTTGACACTGTGTCCATTCCCATCCTTTTACGTAAATTAAACCTTATGGGTATACGTGGAACACCGTTGGAGCTGTTTAAAAGCTATCTCAGTAACAGGATGCAAGCGGTTAAAATTGGATCTGATTATAGTGAATTTATACCGGTCAGCTTTGGTGTCCCACAGGGCAGTGTGTTGGGTCCTACCCTTTTTCTAGTGTATATAAACGACTTGTGCGAGCTGGAAATAAAAAACTGTCGAATTGTTACCTTCGCGGATGACACAGCCGTTATTTTTCATCACAACACATGGGAAGAGGTAGAAACCGTTGCTACCGCTGGCCTGTGCACCATAGCTGACTGGCTTAACTCTAACTTACTTACACTCAACGTTTCAAAATCTAAATATATAACATTTAGTATTAACAGTTCAACACAACCTTCTTCTGAACATTTTAAATTAAAAATTCACTTGTGCGGACAGTCTAGCCATATCGTATGTAATTGTGAACAAATGGAGAGGGTTTCTAATATACGATACTTAGGTATCATATTAGACATGCATCTATCATGGGCAGATCATATTAACTTAACCATGAAGCGAGTGCGTAAAACTGTCAAAATATTTAAAACTCTGCGATCTATAACTGACTTAAAATCATTAAAAACCATATACTTTGCCTTAACACATTCACTCTTAACATACTGTATTAGGGCGTGGGGTGGTGCCTCGAAAACTGTACTTATAAATCTTGAACGAGCCCAAAGATATGTGCTCAAAATTATGCTTAAAAAGCCTCGCCGATATCCCACTCAGAAACTATACAGCGAAGCCCAAATCCTTACAGTCCGACAGTCTTACATAAAATCTATTATCTTATATCAACATCGTCAACAACGTACAAATATTTCTGCCTCTAAACGTATCAAATACAAAAATTTTCACACTCCTTTAGTTCGTACTTGTTTTGCACAAAGGTGTATTTATTTTACTGGACCTTCTATTTACAATAAAATTAACAAAGAATTAAATATTATTAACCTTAACAAATTTCAATGTGTCCGAGTATTGCATAAATATCTAATTAAACTTGACTACAACAAAACTGAAGGCTTGTTTACAATATTAACATAACCTTTTGTCATCTCTGTGCAACGATAAGTCTATGGCCTATTCTTATCTTTCGTTACAACTAGCTGTCCAGTTTACGTAAGACTTGCCATAAGCGTAAATACCCGTGAAACCAGTGTCAAGCAATACTGGACGTTTAAATGTTCACTGCTTCTTAGCTAACTAACACCCGATAGTTTTTATTCAATTTCTATAACTACCTGCATTATATTTGTGTCTGTTATTTTATTTCATCTACTTTTTGGTCGTCGTTTGTCAATCTAACAAAGTATCCTAAAACTTATTATCTTATCGTGTACCCAATACATATACTATATCCTCACAGAAATATCAATTTAGTAATGTACTTATGTTAAGAAATTATGTCTATTTTATACTAGAATAATAATATACTTATGTAATATTTGTGTGTAGTTTATTTAACTATTTTAAAATTATTATCTATTAGTGTATACATTGAGCCATATTTTGTTTATTTTGTTTATTTTGTCTGTAGATAAAATCAATTTTCTTTGTGTGTAGAATACCTATGTCCGTGTAAAATATTTTAAGTACCCTCGAATTGGAAACACTGTTCCCCAAAGGACAATTATATTAGTTTGGGGTTCAGAGTCTTAGCAATATTTTTCTAAACTAATTGTTCAATAAAGAAATTTGATTTGATTTGATTTGATTTGAGTATGGACTGTGAACTGTGAAATACAAGCCACAGTTCACACTCCATATTTCAACCACAATTACTACCTCCCAGCGTGATGGAAGGGTGATATGAACCCTATTCAGCGTGTTTCGGGCACAGATTCGACCCACAGCACGCATACGGGATTTGAACCCGCCACCACCGGATTAGCAATCGAGCATCCGAAACACTAGAGGGTGGTCAAATTTTAATTTTCTTAAAACAATGGTAAGTTTAGTCCGTCGTTGTCTGTGTAAGTATTTGTTGACAGTGTACATCAAAAATATAATAAGGCATATAAAATTAGGATAGAAATCTTCAGTAAAATGCGAAAATCTTGTTCTGAGAATATGTGTAGGTATCGAATGGACCGTCTTGTCTTGTTAATTTAAAGTTCTCTAATTCTAATCCCTTTTTAATGGCGCGTAGGCTGTTGATGTTTGTTGTTTTACGAAGGTTGTGCCTACAAAACAAAAACTGAGCGGAGTAACTAAAAATTTTGAAATAATTACACAAATGTATACTATGATAGAAATAAATTTCTACATTTTTAAACACTTGGCGATTTATCCATCGCAAGGAGATAACAAATTAAATTTATATCACTGCGATATAGAAAATCAGAAAAGTTAATCTGGACGTGAGGAGCTCTGAACCGGGATTCGAACCCGGGACCTCTCGTTTACCGGGCGGTTGCTCTACAAATGTAAATTTATAAAAGTATAGTATTCTTTACAACGTTATCGAAGGGAAAATGTACGAACAACAAGAAATAGGTAGAAGGTGGATGACATGGAGTGACAGCACAAAAGTTTGGACCGACATCAAAGACGCTGCCAGTCTCTGCAGACTGGCGCAGAACAGAGAAATGTTCCGTGTGGCAAACGCCGACATCCGCTAGAATATGGTACCCCCAAGAAAGAAGATATTAATATTATTATTTGAATAATTTCTAAATAATTCTCATTATACTCGAAGATTTTCCTCGTTTCAAAGTTTCAATAAAAAAATCATTTTTTTAGATGGTGAATCAAACTAAACATGTACTGTAATAAACGACATAGTTTTGATGTTAAATTGATTTATTGCCCAATAAATTTTACGAGCGAATGTACGATATGATTGGCTTTTTCCTTTAAATTTTAATTCAATATAATAATTCTCAGAACTATAGAACAGAGGCAGCTACAAAACTACAGAACTAATTATAGTTCATATTGAAGTAAATACACTTGTACTTCAATCGCTAATATAAGAGTTATAGTTCATTTACAGAGTCCGTATGAATCCCACATACATATAATTATTACTAAGTAGACGTCCGTGATGAATCCTTAAACTTTTATTTAGCAGTCTATAATAAAGAGTCTTCACATCTATGTACAATAAATACATCATCTTATTTCATCTACACTATTATATAAAGAGGAAAGATTTGTTTGTTTGTTTGTTTGTTTGTTTGTATGTTTGAGGTAAACTTTGGAACTACTGAACCGATTCTAAAAATTCTTTCTTTTATAAAAAGCTATACTATTGCTGAGTAACATAGGCTATATTTTATTTTAATAAAAATAAGTTTCCAGTTTGAAAATTCAATATTTGTGAACCATGTCGGGAGAAAAAACGCTGCTTAGCTGCTTTATCGGCGTTCCTTGACCAAATGGTTAGTTATACGTGATGAAACCGGTTGTTTTTCCATACGAGGAAACTGTATCAGTTTAATCTGACTAGAGGTTTCCATCTGCAACGATCCTGACACACCTTTTGCTAATATTAAACTTGAAAAAGTAACTACAGCCAGGTTTAAGCATAGATACATGAAATACTATGGTTTAAGTAATGATTTGTTCCCATACGGGAAAACTATATCAGTTTCATTTGACTACAGATTTACATCTACAACCATCCGGATACACCTCTTGCTAATATTTAGCTTGAAAAAGTGATTACAGCCAGGTTTATGTATTGATTTTTTCCCATACGAGAAAACTGTATGAGTATAATCTGACTACAGATTTCCATCTACAACGATCCTGACACACTTCTTGGCACTTTGGTAAAACATGGTGACCAGGGTCTGATGATGGGAACGGAAGACGGGTACAGGATCTCCTCAACGGATAACAGCAGACCCTTCGAGATTGGGCTTATTTGATTGGTCTTTATTAGCACTTTGGTAAAACATGGTGACCAGGGTCTGATGATGGGACTGGAAGATTGGTACAGGGTCTCCTCAAGTGACAACAGCAGACCCTTCGAGTTTGGGCTTATTTGATTGGTCTTTATTAGCACTTTCGTAAAACATGGTGACCAGGGTCTGATGATGGGACTGGAAGATGGGTACAGGATCTCCTCAACGGACAACAGCAGACCCTTCGAGTTTAGGCCTATTTGATTGGTCTTTATTAGCGCTTTGCTTAAACATGGTGTCCGTTGCATATAGTCGTTCAAAAAATCAAATTATTAATTTTCCTTATTTCCACGAAAATCTTTTCGACGCGAGCGGAGCCGCGGGCAAAAGCTAGTTACTTTTATAATGTGTTCATATCATAAGCCATAATGTGTTCATGTCTTTTAACGGGATCTGAAATTTGCAGTGTGTTTAAAAAAGCTTCAATGATTACATCCCATTTTCAAACCCAATTTTATTGCAGCAAATTTTGGACCCTGGATCCGTATAATGACGCCTCGATGTTGTTTCGACCTGAAATTATTTCCCGAATTGAAAACGGGACATCGGCCCGCCAGCGTTCGTTCACCGCAGCGAAGATAAATCTTTTCATTCATATTGCAAACTCTATTTATGGAAGCAAAATAATTAGATCCATTTTCGCGACAGAAAATATGACTTGGGGTTTAAATGCAAGATGTGACAGAAAAATAATTCGGAACCAATCTATTCACATTACAATGACATTTCCCTTTTGAAATTTTCACCTCACCGAGTAAGTTCGTAAAGTTGTTTATAAACACTGATTTCACCAGATTTAACCTCCTGATGCACGATTCACATTCAGGAGGTGAAAGTACTAGATGTTTCCTCTGTTTGTTCGGTAAAGTAAAGCTGTAAAGGCCAGATACCCCAACATGAAAGTCAAATCGAAAAAAGCAGTTCATTAAATATTTTGCTCTAGTACAAAGAAACAACTAAATCAGCAGTTGCATGGTGTAGACACGAAGACGGTGTTTCTTTTTTAAAGAAAATTTTCGATATCGCATATCACGTAGAATTTGACGCACTTTGTACTGTCTGCGCTTACGTGACGTAATTCAATATTGCTGACGATTTTATTTGGTTGCTATGCTTTATATTTGCTTTATCTTTATTTGGTTTTCGTAGTTATATCAGTATAGGAAGGCAGATTTTAATAATTTCAATGGTTGGTCAACAGATTTTCAGTCTACTTGAAATCATAATACATAATTTGGTAAGGCTCATGCCTACAGCTTAAGCATACAGTAACCGTGTATGGAAGACTCAAATGAATTGACGTAGATATATTATGTGGAAGCTTGCGAATGTCTTCAAGGTTTACCAGCAGGCGTACCATGAGTATTGTTCACGATACACGTTACCGACTGCGTAAAATATTTATGTGAGAAATTGTGCAGCGCCCCATCCCGGCTTACGAGAGGAACCAGAATTTCTCATAAAAAATAGTTTACGGAAACGGTAACGTGTATCGTGAGCGAAACTCATGGTAGGCCTACAGTAAGGAATTTCTTGCTAAATATTTACAAAGAAAATAATTTTGTAATCTGCGCTTCTTATCATGGGGTCGGTTTTGTTTTGCTTTCTTGCAGCTGTGATTGTGTCTTGCTTGCTTGACTCTTTGTAGAATAAGTGAAAAAGATTTATACATCCACAAAAATGTTTACTTGTGTTCTTCCGTAATACCTACAATCAATAATAGCTACAATATTATCCAAAGAACAGTGAATCCTCTAAATGCATATAAAGTGGGGTTTACTTGTAAATAATTCTTTTGTTTTTTAATTACGTACTTGACATTCAATTACATCACAATTACATACTTTATATCTTACTAGCTTTTACCCGCGGCTCCGCCCACGTGTTATTCGGTTTAACGACATGCTTTTTTCCGGGATAAAAAGTAGCCTATGTGTTAAGTTAGGGTATAAGCTATATCCATTCTAAATTTCATCCAAATCCATCCAACCGTTTCAGCGTGAAAGAGTAACAAACATACACACACACACACACAAACATTCGCATTTATAATATTAGTGGGATTAGTAGTATAGTTTATTTAATTTATTAAGTTACATGTCCAGCAGTGGATGAACACGGGCTGATGGATGGAACTTAATCCATCAAGTTTAGATTCAAATATTTCAGCTAGTAAACTCTCAGGTCCTGCAATATCTTATGTGTTTCGATCACTTTATTTTCCTCAAAACGGAGATACTGTCCTACTTAATATTGTTTAGGCTATGTACGAAATAGTATAAATTAACTACTTACATAAACCTACATTTTTTCTTCACGTTGCAATCGGTTTAGTGTGTAAATAAATAAACACACTGGTCGCGAGAATTAAATATCAAGAAAATATCAATGTAACGAACTAAAAGATATGCTAAATAGATTCAATGTTTTTTTAACTTACATTATATCAATTTATGACTTTTCTTATCTTTTTATTTACAGTAATATAAGTTCTGTCTCGCTAGTGTTTGACCAATTAAGTTGCTTTATTTCATAACTCACATTACTCCTCAACTGAAAACAAAGTGATACGATGTATAATTATATAATAAGAGCGACATTGAAATTAATAATGAGTTATCTTTTCTATATACTTACTAGGTAACGCGCCTGGCGTCACTTAACTGATTCAGAATGATATTTAACAATGAATCATTTAAGCTTTGTTTAATGGATTAATGATTCATGAGATGGATGTGCGTATTTTTTAACAACGTAGTAATATTATCAACACGTGTCTTAATATAATATTGTTGAACGTGAGATCCCCTATCAAAATATGAAGTGTTTTTATCTCATTCATTAGTGCTTTGTTAAAAGCTTTCCCATTTATAAAGACCAAAGGCGATAAAGGAAATCTATCTATTAGAAACACCAGCAAAATATTTTCAGTTATTATTATTACCACCAGCTGGTAATAAATCTGTAGAGTAATTTGCAGCAACAAACATGATAAGAGAAGCAATTATGTTAAGTATGTCGAACAAGGCTTCGTTCTATACTAAGTTGATTGTATCAATGGCGCCTTCTGAAATTTCTCTGATTTTCCACTTCACTGTATCTTTGGCACAGCATCTGCTAAGCTTCATTTCGATCATCTGGCAAAGTATTGGGCGTTTAGACTTTAAACTGTGATCAGAATGGGGGCGATTTAGACAATGTGATAATCTCGCTGTTATTTGTTGGTCTATTTTTAAATTCTTAAGGTACGGGTGTTCCTTCTTTACTTCCGTAAACCGATTTCTCATTTGGTTCATCAACGAATTAATTATATTATGAATTATAAAAATCTGGATAAAATAGCTAACCGCATTGAATTTTTTTAAAGTTTACATAATTTCTGATTAACCGCTCTATGGTCTATTGGTTCGGGACTTCTCGACCACTAACTCGGCCTTCGCCAATTCAAATCCCATGGGGGCTCATTTTATTCAGTCTGCATGCTTCGAAGGACACGTTAAGCTGTGGGTCCATGTTAGTGCCCGTAGTATGGCGATAGGACTCACCGCGCTGGCGCTGGGACGAAATAATCGTCGGTGAAACGTGGGTTTACGAGTCTGGAGTATCACTTGCATTTCACACTCTATCATCGGAAACACTTCTAACACCCCGCGGGGATTCATAATGTGACTATGTTATATAATGTATGTATTCTAAAACTCATGGAGCCGTTGTTTCCGCAGACACATGTCCATCAACAGCTAAAACATATTCAGCTATTTCTGGATGATAATTGTAAACAAATGATGAAATGATTCAGTGCTTATAGTTCCAGCATGGGTGAGTTTCCATAAAAAAGTTACACACATAAAACTGATCATGTTACTTGAATGACGAAAAATTATATTTCTTTGTCTCTACCAACTAATGAACCTTCTGGCCAATATTATTTTAAGCACCTTTGTGATTATTTTAAAGAAGTCTATAGCATTGATGTGCTGTCGGAGAAAATTGCGCAGATCTATTCTTCACTCTTATTTTGCTACTTGCAATAGCAACGAAAAGTGGACCTGCAGAACTTTCCCAATTGGTACATAAATCGGTAATGTCAGAGCTAACAATGATTGCACATAATCATGACTATTCTCGAAATATAATCGCGTTATGGTCATGAATTACTATTATTTGTTATCTATGGTCGGGCAAACCCATTACCCCCTTCTATGTTCGGTTACAAATTACCCGGTTATGTCAGCCGAGCCGGGGTAAATACAGACGCGATTATGTCATGATCAGCTGGCATTTGATCTTCAACGGTTTAATTATGCATAAACGTGTCTGGTTTTATAATTTTTTTTATATTTAAATCTCAATTTATTTCGCAGATATGTAAAGGATTTCCGAACAACCTCTTCAAGATCGACTTTTTTCTCGTAGTTCTTAAATTTCTGTTTTTCTTTTTTAACTTTATTAACTCTATTACCTACGTAAGAACTGAAATTATGTTTCGCTTATATGCACGTGTGGCTAAAGTCCAACAAAACAATTCAAACCTTACTAAACCAATGCCATTTATTTATTTGCTATCATCAGGAGAAAACTAATGGAACCAATCATTCGGTTTTAAAATTACCCATTGATTTTAATTAGCTATGCACTAGCGTACTCAACATTAGAGTATCACATTCAAGGTTCAAGCGAGCTGCAATTCCAAGTACCTAAGTTGATGATCTTTAGACCTTAAAGGCTCTTTAGATGATGATCAACACCGGACTCTGAATCAATCACAGCAATCACGATAACTATGATTTACTAATTTGCAACACTGAATGCACCGTCGTCTAAACCGGGCTATACTTGGACATATAACTGTAGAAGAATCCAAAAGTTGCAGAAGTTGACAGCGGAGACTTTTACATTTGTATAACCGTCATCAACTCTATCAGACGCCGATGAGTCACACAGTCACAGTTAAACATCAGACGAGGCTTCGGTAAAAAACCTTCAACGTGCGTGGTCCAAGTCCATGAAACAGACGTCAAAATTCCTAGTGTCTAGCTATGTACATAGTATGAAAACCGCTTGTTCTAAACTTATTGAGATGACATCATCGTGCTAATTGGGCACCATGAAATAACTTAAATAATGAGGCATGAACAAGTAAGAATTCTTTAATGACATAAACATCGATCATAGTAAACCAAATGTGATGATTTTTCAAATTATTAGCATTATTGAGGCAAAATTTTAAAGACACCTAACCTATACGTTATTAAGTTTTGGGATAAATTGATAATGGAATTTTAGGGAATTATGTTCAAAATTGTACATACATTAATCGTCAGTAGCGAATGTACCAACGCGCGCGACCTTTCTGCTGTCAAAAAACACTGTTAAAAGTAAGTGAAGATGATTATGAAGTAAAACATTAAGTAACTGTTTATATGACCATAATTCAGGTTAAGGTAACTTTATGAAATTTTTCAAAAAGTGGTTAGCGTTACTATTAGCATGTGCTGAACACGTCTCTGGCATCATTTCTCACATAGTTTTGATATATTGTTTATAGTAATGTATTATTAATACGGGAAATGACGGTCTTCCACTTTTAAACTTTACTGAGTTTAATGAGAGCAAAAAGTGTCTGAATGGAACTTTCCGCGCGGCTAACACTATGATGTCATATATGTAATGTAACTGAAACAATTGTTTACAATTATTACAATGAGCTAGGTGTTATCCCCATCATGACGTTCCGTTTCAGTAGAATGAGCCATGACCTCTATCGACACAAAAATGTTACTATAGCGTGGTAAATCACCAAGTATGCGTGAAGTCAGTATCTACTAACTGTATTTACATTATGATAATCAAGTTCAACAACTCACCTTCATATATGGACCTATCATAAAGAACTGTTGGTTGCGTTTCGCGAAAACAAATTTCACGAAACCAGAGTCTAAAACTTCGAAAGGTTTACAGCAACAACTACTATCACAGAATTTTTATAAGCGAAAACAGCACTGTTAGTTTGCAGGCCGCAATGTCACTAGCACGATTTCACAATTTAGCACATGTTTCAGTTTAAACAGTTTTTCAAAATAATACAACCGAAGCTTGAAGATAAATTATTTCTTTTTAGGCATTATTTAAAGCTAGCAATGGCCGAATAGGAACTCTTTTTTCAAGTTTAAAACTTTGTGTTTTTTAAATTCGCGGCGGGAAAATTTTATGCGATCGCGCGCGTAGTAGCTCGTGCGTTGACTGAGGAGTGACTGGCTGATTGTTGCTAAATCCAACGCTTGTATATTCGCAGCCGTTGAAAAAAAAATACATGGCGTGTTGATGGAGGGCTCCAGCATATCAGAGGAAATATACTGTTATCTAACTCGTGTTTCCAGAAAACGCCCGCGGCGGAACAAATTGGCGCCAACGGTTTCCTTTCCTGCTCGTGTCTCGGCTCAAAAATTCCTGTAACAAATTTAATCTTTCCTATGACAAGTGTGAAAGAAAACTTGTCAACGTAAACGACAAATAACTTTCTAATAAGGGAAATTGAAATGTAGCGATGACATAGCTGTCATTGAGCTGTCATAATGATCATACCACGTCAACTTGATCATGCTTTGAGTAAGTATGTCAAAACGCATATTTTTTTTTACTTCCTCTAACTCGTGGGTACGAACTACGAGCAGTACTAATGAGAAACTTACGTAGGCACTGATTTGGACGACATCCAATACTTTCCAAATGAAAGGCTGGTGGGTGAACATCAATATTTTATACCTAGCTAGTGAACTTCAACAGAGAATCTAGGAAAAATTTGGTAGAAGTTTATTGTAAGTTGATCATAGTAAAATAATGTTGAGTGGCATAGGTAAATTCTCTATAAATAAATAAAATCTGGCTATATTTTTGGCACATCTACAAAAAGGGAAACTTTGTTTTATTTAAGGGATCGGCTTAAATTCAGCGACTTCTTGAAGTCACATGCTGTGCCGGATTCCTATTCTGCTGGAAACAATGGTTGTAGTTGTTTTCTTTTCTAAAATGTTCATTGTTAAGTGTTAAATTAAAATAAGTTAAATTAAAATAAATATTTGATAACTTTGTATCATCGAATATTGTTTTGCATTCTGAGCCATGTATTTATAATAGAAAAGTTTTTTGTAAAGTTTTTTTTCGTTTTTGGTGGAATAAAGTGTTTTGTATTTGTATTTGTATTTGTATTTGAAAGGATATGTCACGCTTGAAAAAGTCACCGTCACTCCATGCGGAACGAGGGACTTATTACGGAAGAAAATGCAAAATTTCGGTTTTAAATTAATATAAAATTAACTAAAATTTCAAACTAACAAAATTTTGATATTGTTAAAATCTGTCTAATAAAATATCGTTGAGGTCTGTCTGTCATTCCTGTTTGACAAATCATGAAAAAGAGTGTCGAAGAAGACCTCATTTCAATAATTATTTCTACCGAGCGAACGTTCAGCAATCGCGTTTCTGTACTGAAGAAAACTATAAAATCAAATAAATAAAAAGAAATGAAATCCCATCAAAAACATTTCATGTAAACTAGGTCGCCAAGACTCAGAAGCTCATATCGCTTTCACGGTTAAAAAGTTATCAGATCTCATGTAGAGCCAAGCCCTTAACTCTACAAGCCCTAACTCTACAAACTTGTAAACTCTTGATCAAAAAGATATCCCCTTCATTCAGGGAAGTTTTGTTTCATAGTCAGTAGGTACTACGAAATTACTACGACAGCGTAGAGGCTTACCGTCCCTTAGGCTTAGTGCACTGGTTCCAAATTTCACTTCAAACGAGAAGAATTGGTATATACCGCGTGTAAAAGCAAAGGCAAGAATCCTTTAAGGGTGTGTTAGTATGATCGGTAAAGATATTATTTTGAATACTGGGATCTCTAAATAAAGTACCAGTACCTCATAATAAGATGATTTTCTTTACTCAAAATACTTCACTCGGGTGAGGGGTGCGGGTTCCGGTGTGTGAGGAGGCCGGTGAGCTGCGTAGCCATTGCTTAGAAAAATGATGGGATTTTTTGTGAAAATTCAAGGTATATTTTTTTTCTCGTAATGACATCAGAATCGTGTATACTTTCATACTCTAAAGGGATTCTTGACTTTGCATTTACAGCCTGTATAGTGTGTGTTTTTTCCATTTTATTTGTATTAAATTTCTTCTTGAATTTGTCGAATCAAAAATCCAATATCCAAGTTTTACATTTAGTCAGATTTTTGTACATACTTAATATTAAAACAACAAATAATAAAAATTTGCGTTCTGTACTCAGAAGGTAGGTACCGAATGTGGCTATGCACTGTGCTATCACTTTAGCGCCTTTTTGTTTCGGCATCTATTTGTTGTTATTTCCCATACTGTTTTTAAGATTCCGTACTCGTATTGTTGCTCAGTAACGGTTTCCAGGTTTGTGGCAGAAGCCATCCACCATCTCTGTTGTAATTTGGATGCTGCTGGATCTCAATTGACTCTCTAATCTTGAGGGGCACATAAAACTTCTCACGGGCCAACACAGTGGTCTAGTTATCAAACCTCCGTCCTGGCCACTTACCGAGTCTCCGAGTCTCCAGTATGAATTTGGCGATATAAACGAAAGTCACCTTATATCTATATAAATACTATACCTATATAATAAAATATATATAAATATTATACAGAATGACTTTTAATTTAAAGTAGGAGCCCTTTGAAGATTTTACAAAAACCCAAACAAATCATGGTCACCCGAGGAGATAAGATAATTAGATCCCACTATATTGGACTATTTTTAACTTTTTTCGTATGGGAATGGTTAAGATAACCATAAATTTTATTTCCAAGTAACATTTTTCAATAATGTTTTGACTTTTAATTTTAGCTGTTTTGACATTCAAAATATGTTCTACTAACGTTTCTTAATAACCTCTAAGAGTATCGGGGTTTGTTTGAAAGTCAACCTGTATACCACGTGAAATTTAAGTCCTTTTATTAACTTAAACTGTAGCCGTAGCATGAAAACATTACAGTTATGTTTAGTTTGAACGTAACGCGGTTTTGTATGGAATTCTGATAAGTTCCGCTACTGACCGCTAGGGGCAGTTATCAGATTTCATACAAAACCGCGTTACGTTCAAACTAAACGTAACCGTAATGTTTTCATGCTAAGGCTACTGGTGACAGTACTCGTCCATAGAAAAGTTAAATACCTACTCGACTCAAATGTATGAAACAGCAGATTTTTTTTTTACGAGTTCAGTGTTTGCTCAATAGTAAAAGTTGTTCATATGGACGAGTACTATCACCAGTTTTCGTTAGCAAAATGCCTTAAATTTCACATTGTATAAGATGACTTTAATTTATGCAGGCTTGGTAAATGATCCGTAACACGGATTGATAACACTTTTTGCTAATTTCGCAAAATAAAGTCTTGACGTCCCATAGTAATTGACTCGGGGCTGGGCTTGCGGTTGTAAGGAACACGAAAAGAATAATTTACTAATTTTACAAAAGGGTCATCGAACCTTGTTAGTGAGCATTTACTGAGCCTTCAGTATGAATTTGGCTGCATAAATTGAAGTCACCTTATACAACGTGAAATTTAAGTCATTTTGCTAACGAAAACTGGTGATAGTACTCGTCCATATAAACAACTTTTACTATGAAGCCAACCTTGAAATCGGGAAAAAATATGAGCTGTTCCATAGAAAAGTTAAATACCTACTCGACCCAAATATATGAAACAGCTGATTTTTTTCCACGATTTCAGGGTTGGCTTCATAGTAAAAGTTGTTCATATGGACGAGAACTATCACCAGTTTCCGCTAACAAAATGACTTAAATTTCACGTTGTATAACGAAGTTATAAAGATCACAGCTAAGTTGTTTAATTTTGCAGATTTGTTTCATACATTTTACTCGCACTTGATCCGTTTTAGAAATTTTGTTTGTATGACTGTGTGTATGTATGTATGTTCCGTTTTAACTCGAGAACCACTCGACGGATTTGGTTGCGGTTTTTTTTTAATCATTGTTGTGACCCTGGCTATAAGATAACACCCCTTGTATAACGCTCAAGCTGAAAACGGGGCAGAGATTGAATAAAAGCGAGCGAAGCCGCGGTCGAAAGTTCTTTATAATAATCCTTGATTGCAATAAATATTGTGTGGTTCATTATTGCATGCCATTTCGGCGGTATTATTGTATACTGTTTACCTGTTGTCGATCCATGTTGACCTTACGAGTCGCAACTTGATAAACTTGAAGTTCTTCAAAGTTTCTGCAGCGAATCGTAAAGGTACGGTACATACCGGCACCACCACGGAGTACTAAACCAGTTGTAAGGTCTCTGGTCACACCGTAAATCCCCGGAGTCAGGGGTGTTTGCATATCTCTTTCACTGACGATAATTAAGACGACTTTTAGGCGTTATAGTGAAAAAATCGGACAAGTGCGAGTCGGACTCGCCCACCGAGGGCTCCGTTAAAGACTATATTTTTTATGATTTAATTACAAATGTATACTTGTAGTATAAGACGGTATTACTTGCCAAATTTCATAGTTCTATGTCAACCGAACACCGAATTTTGATTCCCTTGAGAGTGGCGAAATAAACGTTTTTTGCGGCATAAACAGCCGCATCTTTTTTACGTTAACTTAGAAGTGTGATTTTTTCACAGCTTCAAGGAATTGTAGATTTGAGTATTTGGTTATAATTTTAACTCGATACATCCACGCGTTCCCGAGATAAAGGGTTTTGACCTGAGAGACAGACAGACCGACGGAAGGCATACAGATGGACAACAAAGGTGATCTTATAAGGGCTCCGTTTTTTCCTTTTGAGGTACGGAACCCTAAAAATGACATTTTAAAACAGTAGGGCTCCCAATAGACATGGCTCTGAAAAAAACTTTTATAATAGAGGTCTTTTTATGACGATAAATAAACATGATACAGAAAAATTCGTTGCATAGAAAAAAAAACTTGCATTTTGAAGAAAACAGTCATTATTATTAATTTTACTTTATTAGTTTGGACGGACTATGTTATGAACTGAAAAAACAGCCTTCGAAAAAAATATCAGCTGTTCCATAGAAAAGTTAAATACCTACTCGATCAAAATGTATGAAACAGCTGTTTTTTTTTCGCGATTTTAATGCTGGCCCCATAGTAAAACTATCACCAGTTTTCGTTGGCAAAATTACTTAAATTTTACGTTGTATATGAAAATAAACAAACTCAAATTAAAACACTAAAACTGGCCAAAGTTAGGCGTAGACGTATATGTATAGCCAAAAATATTCTTATTTTCATACATTCTTTCGAGACAAAAATAAACTCTGCTATAAATAATGGTGGTAGATCTCGTAAGTGACTAGTTTTAGTGCTTTACTTTGAGTTTGTTTATTTTTATGGGTTTATAAAACTTAGGTATTAATTTAGTCTATAGTACTACCGTTTTTGCAGAGCGACATGAGCCTAGAACATGAACAAAGCTAGATTTTCGAAAGTTCTTTTAAAGAAATTAGGACTATCTTAATATTGAAAAAAATATATTCGATTTGTTGATCTTTTATCTAGGTGATCCACGTATAAACAATGTACTAAGATTTATACTTTTGTCAAAGAAAATGTGTTTTCCATCCTCTTTTTTTTTGGTTTTCAAACGTTCGTTTCAAGAACGCGGCTAAGAGCGGCTTGATTTTTTTTTTCATAAAATTGTTATTTAGTAGAAATATAAAGGTTTTATACGTTAATCCAATTTTTTTTCCCTACAAAATATTTCAGTATTAGCTAAGAACCCTAAATCTGCTGTTTTGCGCCTAATTATCGGGGCACGGCAGTGCCCCTACCCAGTCGAGCTAAAAAGCGGCCGCCGTACCATCCTTTTCTCGAAGCAGTTCAAGCCATTTTCGACCCCCTATAGCTTCGTTGTGGATAAAACAAGAAGCTTGAATTTTCGGTAACCAAACAGGCATTGTATAAACACAGTATATTTCAAATTTCATTCAATTTAAACCAGTAGTTTAAGAATTATAGCTAGTCAAAGTTTCTCAATTTTGTCACTCACTCACTCACTCACTCACTGACTGACTGACCGATCATCAAAACTCTAAGGCACTTCTAGCAGACATAGAAGCTTCAAATTTGGAATACAATTAGTGTTTAGTGTATAAATCAAGGAAAAACTCAAATATTTTGCAATTTCGGTCCAGTGCTCTAGTAATAATACACCAACTGCATAAATAACTTTGTAATCTCATATAAATATATAGGATTACAAAGTTACAGTTGTAAGTAGAAGGTACCGGAAAGGAAAAAAAGTAGGACTATCTACAAAAAGAAATGAGATGCCTTTAAAAAACAAAACTTGTAAAAAAAAAGTCTCGCAACTTAGTTCTTCTACCGTAAAAAGTTGTGAGATCCATGTAAATCAAAGTCGGTTAATTTATTCAGTCCCTACTTAAGGGACCTTTTGTCTAAACAAATAGGTCAATTAGCTAACCAATAATCGCCTCTATCAAAAGCTAATAAAGTATTTGACATTGGCCTTTTTGTGTTGGAAGGGTAATAACATTTTTTCCTAGCCTATGCCACTCTCTTAAGAAATTATAAGAATTCATTCATTTCTATAAGGATTCATTCCTCTAACAATGGGCTTCTGTGGTAATTTTGCAAAGTGCGGTTCAGTACCAACACACAATACTAGTATGGAACCTTTAAAACATGTCATATAACAACAATAATGTATGTAGCAACATCAAGATAACACAGTATAATAACAGAGTATAATAACAATATACGATAAGTAGCAACATCAAGACAACACAGTATAATAACAGAGTATAATAACAATATACGATAAGTAGCAACATCGAGACAACACAGTATAATAACAGAGTATAATAACAATATACGATAAGTAGCAACATCGAGACAACACAGTATAATAACAGAGTATAATAACAATATACGATAAGTAGCAACATCGAGACAACACAGTATAATAACAGAGTATAATAACAATATACGATAAGTAGCAACATCAAGACAACACAGTATAATAACAGAGTATAATAACAATATACGATAAGTAGCAACATCGAGACAACACAGTATAATAACAGAGTATAATAACAATATACGATAAGTAGCAACATCGAGACAACACAGTATAATAACAGAGTATAATAACAATATACGATAAGTAGCAACATCGAGACAACACAGTATAATAACAGAGTATAATAACAATATACGATAAGTAGCAACATCGAGACAACACAGTATAATAACAGAGTATAATAACAATATACGATAAGTAGCAACATCAAGACAACACAGTATAATAACAGAGTATAATAACAATATACGATAAGTAGCAACATCGAGACAACACAGTATAATAACAGAGTATAATAACAATATACGATAAGTAGCAACATCGAGACAACACAGTATAATAACAGAGTATAATAACAATATACGATAAGTAGCAACATCAAGACAACACAGTATAATAACAGAGTATAATAACAATATACGATAAGTAGCAACATCAAGACAACACAGTATAATAACAGAGTATAATAACAATATACGATAAGTAGCAACATCGAGACAACACAGTATAATAACAGAGTATAATAACAATATACGATAAGTAGCAACATCGAGACAACACAGTATAATAACAGAGTATAATAACAATATACGATAAGTAGCAACATCAAGACAACACAGTATAATAACAGAGTATAATAACAATATACGATAAGTAGCAACATCAAGACAACACAGTATAATAACAGAGTATAATAACAATATACGATAAGTAGCAACATCAAGCCGCTGAAATTGTAGCGCGCCACAGCTCCCGCGGAACCATGATGTTTATTATTTGTTGTTTTATTTTAGAATATGTATGTACAACAATCTGACCAAAGAAACTTATATATTTTACCGTCTTTCAAATAGAGCTAAAACAAATATCATGAAAATATTGTATGTTGGGTTTTGTATGGGTTTCTTATATTTTATTATTTGCCGTGGTAGAGGCCGTATTACCGCGTATTCTGTGAAAGTTTCAGCTGTCTAAGTATTGAGGCTTTGAAGGTGCCGCTTGGCACCCTTTGGGTATGGAACCCTAAAAAGACGCATCGTCTGACAAATCATTTTAGACCAACTAGTGAATAGTGAATAGTGTATTCTATATTACTGAAAAACGAAACAGGGTTTGTAAAGTATGCGTTTAGCTCAAATTGTTATGCCGACAAGTTACGGACATCTAGGTTTCTATTGTAACGGAACTCCAACGGACGCGACGCGACGCTCTCTCTAAACTCGCCCGTATGTCGGTGCGTCAGAGTTCACGCATTTTTGTTTGGAACTCAATTATTTCCTAAACTAAGGCTGTCCGCGGGTACGATTCTTGGGAAAAGTGGTTCAGTAGGGTCGCTAGAATATGTGGATTCATTTAATGGTCGCACTCTATTTACACCCGGTATATGTTAATCCCAACCGGTTTCGGTATTACACCATTATCAAGGGTTTTAATAACTAATTAAACTAATAACTAATTAAACTTAGCACATTTTAAATATTGTACAGTGGAGCCCACATCAAGCTAAACACTTTCAGTATAAGCTGACCTCTCATTGTATAGGCTTCCCGCACAAATTAAGGAAATTGCTATTTGTTACCTATATAAAGATTTAATAATGTATCTCCTAAGCTAAGGCATCATCATCATCATCACTTTATTATTGTAATAATTTAAATTTTAAGAAATTTCTATCCCCTGTCAGGGTTCATGTTTATTACAAAAAATGTTATTTAAGACTGTATTGTATTGTACTGTACTGTATTGTACAATTTACAACATGAGTGCAATAAAGGAATACTGAGGTCAGCTTATACTCAATGTGTATAGCTTGATGCAGGCTCCTCTGTACATTGGTTCGTCGTGCAAACTATGACGAGTGCAAGTGTTTTTGTTCAACATCATGTTGTTATCGAAGTTTCACCAAGACAATCGTAAGTATTAATCCAAAAAGTACGTTTTTGTGTAGAAAAGAAACATCCAGACATTTATAGAAGAATTACAAAAAGATTTTCCCGTACCGGGAATCGAACCCGAGCCTCCTGGGTGAAAGCCAGGTATCCTAGCCACTAGACCATACGGGAGATGATAATATTGTTCTAAAAAAACGTTTATGTCAAAATGTAATTCTTCTAATTACTTTTGAAATTTTATACTGTAGTTTTTTTTTTTCAATGTTTGCACAATAATAATATTTGTTCATAAAAATTGTATTAATTGATTATTAAGATTTTATCAGGTCATTTTCAACAGATTTGATTGCTCAAGTTTCTTAAGAAGCGCCACCTCTGGGCGAGTAGCGAAATTAATCCAAATGAATGCATACAAATGGCTGACAGCATGACCGTAGCATAAATGTAAGTAATTTCACATTTGTGATACAGATGGCGTTACTTAACATTTAACCGCTCACACGCTTCATGTATCATGCTCTGCTTCAGGCGAGGAATTGGTAAACTTTTAATTTCAAATCGGCGCCTTAGAGGAGTGGAGTGAGGGGGACTTACTCCATACAAATATGCGCCCACGAACTAGCTTATGCCGTAAGGCCGTATGCGGCAAAACAGTATTTTTCATTTAAAATGACCACTACAAGCAATTTAATAAATCCAATAGGCCACATTGAAGTGTATTTGTAGACTAATTTAAATAAAAAACTTAGAGGCTTCATTCGCTCCCGTTTGTCAGTAAAATAGAAATCTCTGTTTTAAAAGAGGTTTTCTAAAAAATGTTTTCCCTGCTATGAAAATTAATCAATCAACTAAATCTTCGGGCAAAATGATTTCAATGAAATGCTTAGTAGTATATAAATTGGTAATTACATATATTTTTTTATGACTGAGAAAAATGGAGATCCGTGTCGCCATAATTTCCAATGCGTCGCCTTAATGTATGGGCAACCTTTGGGAAGTCGCGGGCCATAGGTTGATGCGTACTCGTATAGTACACGAAAACAACGACGCAATCGGTGAACCGTAGGTTAATTTTTGAAATTCAAGTTTCATGATAAACTAGAAAAGTTACAATGTCATATTTTCCTTGAGCCTGATTTTCAGATTGAAGACTACTAATATTAATTAATTTTTGATAGGACAGTCAGTCAGGCTTGGATTTTTTGATTTTCATGCCTGCTTTTGTACATATTTGTTAAATTTAAGCTCTCGCTAACTCGCTGCTTACTCAGATCGGTAAAGAATTTACGCGCAGCCTGTACTTAACTCTTTCAGTAACACGGACCGCCCATAGAGGTGCCAGAGGTGGTTCTATTGTTCTTTTTTTTTCGTCTCGTAATGTCCCTGAAAGTATTAAAGTTTCAGGAAAACAACGAATCGTGACTTTTGGGTAAAAATGGTAGTCCGATTTTAAATTATTCCTCGCCGCGGGCCGGTGGTTACCCATATACAGTGGCGTAGCTATCGTAGGGCTGGGTGGTGCAGTGCACCAGGGCCCCGGAGCTCAGGGGGCCCTCTAACCTAAGCTTTGAAAAGAAAGAGTCAGCCAAGAGGGGGTGAGAGCCCGATTCTTTCTCTATGCACCGGGGGCCCTTGTCCACCTCGCCACTGCCCATATATTAATTGCCTTTGCCATGCATGGTCCACGTTTTGCACCTGTTACGTTATGCTTGGACCTTTCTTATTACATCTATTGCATTTTTAAAGTAAAAATCTCTTTCTTTTCATGGAATGCCTGATTAGCCATTGCGATTCTAGTCTTACAATCTGGTAGGTACATTTTTAATATTTTGAGTACAGGGCCAGATTCAGGGGAGGGCATCAAACTCTGAAGCCCAGGGGCCTCCGCAGCCACATAAGAGGTGCCTACGCATGTTAAATGTTATACACGAATAGTTTTTTCAAATAAACAAATCAAATCAAAACAAAATAATTTATTTGTTCAACATAGGTAGTAAATAGATGGAGTTATGCTCCGCCGCGCCGAAAAGGCATACAAATATTTAAAACTTAAATAATAAAAAGGATTACAATAAATTACGCTACCGAATAATAAATTTAACGGAGTTGATGCTCGTGATTGTTGGCACTTGGTGGAACTTTTGAAACATATATGAATCATATATTGTACGTAAACAACCAAACAAACCTTTGATAATGCTTTAACAGCGAAACCGGTAAGGGAAATTAATATAAATAAGTGGACAAGTACAAGTGTTTATCAAACAAAAAATAAATTTAACAATTAGTGTCATGCGGGAAAAAAAAGATTCAATTATATAAATTAGCTACCTATACAAAATGGCAGAAAACACACGAAAAAATAACTAAACAACACATTTCACGACAAAATTCCATGAGTACAAGAAACACAAATAATAAAAATAATGACACCTATTCTCGTGTAGCAAATATTAGATTTAGAGCTGCCATAACCTAAAACTGTTCATTGCAAAATAGGCTTTAACGCGGATGGATAAAAGTTAAATGAGCTTGTATTATTTTAGGTGTTTCCACTCTAAATTTAAGGATTTAAGGTTTGCTGCACGAGAATAGATCACATTGTCATTAAATAAGGTAGCATCAATGTCAAAACAAAAATTATACGATTAAATAATAATGTCATAATATGTATTATGGTGGATCATCTAAAACCGGTCATGTTTCCGAGTTCGCAAAACGTTCAAAACAATAATTTAGTCTACTATCTTCTAAATAATCAGTCGTGCTATAGTAAGACTTAAATTATCTATCAATAAAGATTTTAATTTATTTTAGTTCTTCTTAAATCCGCAGGCAATTTATTAAATATTTTTGGTGCCATTCCCAATATACTTTTACTAAGCAGTGGTTTTTTGGAAGAAAATGCAGGGATCATGTTTTCGTGGCGCTTACTTATACCGGGTTAAATGAAACCACATATTCTACCGACCCAACTGAAACACTTTTCCCAAGAATCATACCCGCAGACACCCTTAGTTTGGGAAATAATTGAATTAATTAATTAAACCTGAAGCTGTTAAACGGTCGACGCTCTCTCTAAACTCGCCCGTATGTCGGTGCGTTAGGGTTCAGGCATTTTTGTTTGAAACACAATTATTTCCCAAGCTGAGGGTGTCCGCGGGTATGACTCTTGGGAAAAGTGGTTCAGTAAGGTGGTTTCATTTAATGGTAGCAGTCTATTTAGACCCGGTATATGTAGATACCAAATAGGTGTCTGCTCATTATGACAAAACAAGCTACCTCGAATATGTATACACAGGGCAAGGCGAAGGCAGATTGATTTTAGCAATCGCTCTAATGCACTTTTTTGTGCTTTGAAAGCCGTTTCTTTGTTTTAGCGTTGCCCCAAAAAATAATACCGTACCTTATAGTGGAGTTAACATATCCATGGTATGCATTTAGAACCGCTTTAGTGTTAACTATTTTAAAAAGAATGTACAGCGCATATGAGTACCTATTCAGTTTTGTACAAAGTCCTTCTATTTGTGATTGCCATGTCAATTCTATCTATTGTTAATCCTAAACATTTCGTTATGTCAATTTAGTTAAATTTTTCATTTGAAAGTGAAATGTCAATTTTTACCCTTTGTCTAAAATTCATTATTTTTGTTTTTCTTTTTTAATAATTTGTAAATTATTTGCATTTAACCATTCAATTATTAAATTCAACGAGTCATTAATTTCTTTTTCATGGTTGCTATCTTTATTTGCCGAAAACATGACAGTGCTATCATCTGCGAAAAGGACCATATGGTTGACTGCTTTAGGAAGGTCGTTAATATACACATTAAACAGCAGAGGACCGAGGACACTTCCCTGAGGCTCACCAAGCCTTGGGTTTCTGGTACTTTGCGAAAATGTTATTTCAGTTCTTTGACGACGATTATACTCAGGTAAGATCGAATTAAACCGCTAGCATTTCCTCATTTGCCATATCACTCCATCTTTTTAGGGTTCCGTAGTACCTGAAAGGTAAAGGAACCTTCATGGTGAGACTCCGTTGTCCGTCCGTCCGTATGTCACAGCTTCATAACTTTAGCACCGTAAAAGATAGAGACTTGAAATTTGCCACAAAAATAGCATTCACTAGCATATAAATTACAGTGTAAAAAAAAGTTTGAAATTGTTTAAAATATTTCCAATACAAAAAGAGAGAAAAAAAATCAAAAATACGATATGGGTTTCAAATTGTAGATATTAAAGAGCTAATTATAAAAACATATACTTTTACTTACTTAAATATATACTTTACTGGCACCAATTTCGAGAAATCTTTGAAAAACCACAAAAAATGCATGTCTCCCTCTCTTATTTCACAAACTGGTGGACCGAAAAAAATTTAAAAAAATATGATTATTGACCATAGCTGGCAAATTACAGAAACTCTATAGCGATTAAAAAAAATTGAACACAAATGAGAAATACAAAAAAAAATGGAAAATAAATAAAAAAATATTTTATAAAATACAATATTGGTATCAATTTGTAGATATTAAAGAGCTAATTATAAAAATATATACTTTTCTCTTTACTGGCACTGATTTCGAGAAATCTTTGAGAAACCACAAAAAACGCATAAAGGGCCCTTTATTTCCGAAACTGATGAACCCAAAATTTTAAAAAAAATCATGGTAATTTGAGATTATGGGAAGATTACAGGAAAAATATAGCGGGTGAGAAATTCACGATAGCAAAATGACAAAATTAAATTTTTCATTCAGAAGTTTTATTTCGAGTACAGTATAAAAATATCTGAGTCTCTCTTTTGTGGTACAATCAAATCTTTTTTTAGTTGTCGTAAACAGCTATGGGTAAGATTTTACATACCTTCTTCCTGACTGTTCCCAAAACTGTCGAATTACGGAACCCTAGGTACTTGGCCGGTTTTTATTAGTAAATTGCGGTCCACGTAATCGAATGCTTTAGTTAGGTCCATGTATTCATGTTTACTTGAATTTTACTTAGAAAACTCGTCGCATATAGGTAGGTACCTATATTTGTTTAAATACTAACTTATTTTTAACAGAAGGCAAGCCAGGGTACATGGATATTACAAAGCCACCGTTTTAAACTCTAAAGAGTACATAATCACCCTTTCATACTAAGTATAGTAAAGGATATTGCTTCAAACCAATTTGGCACACAAAACATTTACGTTTACAATAAGATAAACCGGCTTTTAAATATCTACACCATCACATAATTCGAATTCGAAAACACTAACAATATGACTAAAAACATTGACTATGAACAACAAACCGAAATTATCGCATGACACCTCCACTTTCAGCAATCTAATTAAAGTACCTTTAAAATAAATAAAGGTGGATATAATATAAGGTGACATTTATTTATATAGCCAAACTCATACTGGAGGCTTGGTAAGTGATCAGTGACACGGATCGATATCACTTTTTGCTAATTTCGCAAAATAACATCTTGACGTCCCATAGTAATTGACTCGGGGCTGGGCTAGCGTTTGTAAGGAACACGAAAAGAATAAATTTACGAATTTCACAAAAAGGGCCATTGAACCTTGTTACTGAGCACTTACCGAGTCTTCAGCAAGAATTGACCTTAAATGTAAGTTCAAAACACATATACTTTGGTACTCACGTTATAATATACATTTTACGTCACCGTTTCTACCTTATCACCATACATATGGGGTATAAGTATAGGTATAGATTTATTAACAAGAGATCCCGAAACCTCTAACCTCTAACCCCGAAACCTAAGGCTGAGATTCAGAGTGCATTTTGAGTCCGAACTCAAGAGGAACTCATCTAAGGCTGAAATTCAGAGTGCATTTTGAGTCCGAACTCAATCTTACATATGTCAAAAGCGACGTGATCTCATACTAGATTGACGTTTGTAAGATTGAGTTCGGACTCAAAATGCACTCTGAATCTCAGCCTTACAAACGTCACTCTAGTATGAGATCACGTCACTTTTTGAAAGTGAAAGCCTTTGGCTCGTTTTTTAAACTCCTTTATCAAGGAGGCTATGGAAGGACCAATCTGACGAAGATGAAGACATCTGACAATAGAACTGTTACCTCTAGGCCAGAAATCCTCGCCGAAATCGAGAACTTTTATGGGCTCCTATATTCTTCACACGCTCCCAAGCCAACTGCTCGCGATGAAGACGACAAACGTGCACCTCTGGTCCGCCACTACACCGATGAACTCCCGGATGTCGAAATGGGTGAGATTAGGATATCTTGAACAGCTGAAAAACAAGAAGGTGCCGGGCGAGGACGGCATCACAACTGAACTCCTGAATACTGATGGTTACCCTATACTCGGACAGCTACAGGACCTCTTTAATGCCGTCATTCGTACAGGTACTATGCCAAAGGAGTGGAGCAGGAGCCTGGTCATTTTGTTCTTCAAAAAAGGGAACAAAATCTTACTTAAGAACTATAGACCAAATTGCACTCCTGAGCCACACCTCAAGCTGTTGTGAAGAGTTATCACGAATCGTCTCCGCCAACGATTCGACGACTTCCAACCTCCATAGCAGTCTGGGTTTCGAAAAGGCTACAGCACACGCTAAGGCAAGTTATACAGAAAACTCAAGAGTAAAATCAGCCCTTATGTCTAGCGTTTGTGGACTACGAGAAAGCCTTCGACTCCATAGAAAATTGGTCTGTTCTGCAGTCCTTGCAGCGATGCCAAGTTGACTGGCGTTACGTGGAGTTGCTGAAATGTCTATATGACTGCGCTAGGATGTCCGTCCAAGTACAGGCTGTACAAACAAGACCGATACATCTTCAGCGCGGCGCGAGACAGGGAGATGTTATTTCTCCAAAACTGTTTACCGCCGCGCTGGAGGACGTCTTTAAAACACTAGACTTATACATCTAATCTAATACTACTAATAATAAGGTAGTAAAAAGTCATGTCTGTACCTTGAATATCTTTGCGAAATTTTAAAATGAAATGGGTTATTAGTATAGTACTGAGGATAAAACCCAGCGATATAAAATACCACAATTTTTCGAATTTTTGTCTGTCTTTCTGTGTGTATGTTCCGTTTCAACTCGAAAACTACTCAACGGATTTGGATTTTTTGTTATTTATTATCAGTGCAGTGACCCTGGTCAACACATTAAACTATAAGGATGTTCATATAATAACGCCTAAGCCTAAAAAGGGGCAAAGATTGAATAACGCGTGCGAAGCCACGGGCAAAGTTAGTTATAAAATAGCTTTGATAAGAACCAAAATCGAAATTTAGGTCAAATAATGTACTATACAGGTGACTTTTAACCTAACCCCGATAATTTAGTATTTTGTAGAAGAATGCAAACTGGTTATATAAAACCATTCAAAATCGTATTCATAATTATTTTTTAAAGTTGGACCCCTTTGCATATTTTCGTAAAATCCAAAGAAATCATGGTCACTCGAAGAAATAAGATAATTAGATTGCGATTAGTTATTTTTATTATTGATCCCACTATTTTGGACTATTTTCAACTTTTTCCGTATGGGAATGGCTAGGATAACAATAAATTTTATTTCCAAGTAACATTTTTTAATAATATTTTGAGTTCTAAGTTTAATTGTTTTTACATTTAAAACGTGTTTTACTAACGTTTCTTAATAACCTCTAATATTATCGGGGTTTGTTTGAAAGTCATCCTGTATAAGAGTATTTATACATTTATTGGTCCCACAGATATTGTAAATTTATTCAAATAGTGTGTACAATCGGTTTTAAATATAATGATATTTATCAATTAGGTATTTAATACTATAAATAATATCATCAAGGTTCTGAGATGCAATTGTGTAAGCCAACAATGGTATTCAAATTGAGTGTCATATGGCTATTCGGTTAAGCAAATTAGTCCGTTTGACAGTTGAAATCGTATTTTTTTAACTGTCAAATGAATAAAATTGACATATTTTTATTTTTTATATCACTTGTTTCTTTATGTGTGCACATTTGATCACACACTTTTAGTTAATATTTCCTTAGCACCTAGGTTTTGCTGGCAGAAATCTCTCTCAGAGATAAGCTCGCCTATAGCACGTTTAATTTATGACTGCTTGTACGTATAACTTTTCTGTGCAATAAAGAATATGAATATGAATATGAATATATTTTGTTGTTGACAACCAAAAACGTACGATTTCGTTTGTCAAACGGGCTTATTTGCTTAGCCGAATAGCCATACGACAATCGAATTTGAATACGATTGGCTTACACAATTGCACCTCAGAGCTCCTCGCGTCCAGATTTAAATATAACAATATTTATCAATTAGGTATTTTAGCACTATAAATAATATTATCAAGGTTCAGGGGGCCAATTCCGGAGAATCAATCGAATCGAGATTTCTAAGACTCGATCTAAAAATTTATGAAGTGCGACTGAATAAATGGGTTGTTACGATCGAGAAAGCTAATTCGATAGACTGAGAATACTCTGAGTCTGTCGAATTAGCTTTCTCGATCGTAAAAACCCATTTTATCAGTCGAACTCCATAAGGTTTTAGATCGAGTTCTAGAAATCTCGATTCGATTGATTCTCTGGAATCACGCCCCAGAGCTCCTCGCGTCCAGATTTAAATATAACAATATCTATCAATTAGGTAATTTAGTACTATAAACAATATCATGAAGGTTTGGAGCTCCTCGCATACTTATTTACTCTTCTACGTTTCTATATTGAAGTGATATATGTTAATTACCATAATATCAATGATATTTATGTTTTGACGACATTAAGTCATAAAAATAAATAGGTAAGTACATAATTATCATATTATCATCGTAGCCATTATATTAATGCATGTTTACGTGAGCATAGAATGTCTTCTATTGCGAGCGGATAACAATAAGAAATAAAGTTTACAATAGTTCGCATACAAACAAAGCGATAGATCATAGTCTAACCACTGAATGACATCACTGATAGCTATATTATGTCGCAGGATTATTGGAAAAAAGCGGATTAACGGGAATATTCTAAGTAGAAAAAAAAAACGGTCAAGTACATGTAGGATTCGCGCCTGAGGGTTTCGTACCATTCAAATGATTTGAATACAAGTTAGAAACTTATGAAATATATGAAAATGTATGAAACAATACTGCAAAATTAAGTTGGTCGACTATTACTCGTTTAATTGTATTAGCTGTGATAGTTTTCGTTTTAGCTTCGTTATATATTCTACCGCCGTGAATGTTTTCACATATCCAAAATCAATCATTTACCTGGCAGTGGGGGGACACTTGACTCTAACAAAAATTTGCACTTTCAAGCTTAATATTTCGCAAACGGATCCCTGAATCGAAAAATGGTTATCCCTACACCCGCAATATTTTTGAACGACCTATCCAACGATGCCCCACACTATGGTATAGACGAGTAAAAATAATTCATCGTCACTTTGCGTGTAGGGGAGGTATTCCTTTTTTCTTCTTGGATTTTTTTTACCAATTTGTCGGCGTGATTAATATGTATGTATACCAATGCTTTATAATATCTTTCTACTACTAAGGCTGAGATTCAGAGTGCATTTTGAGTCCGAACTCAATCTTACAAACGTCACTCTTGTATGAGATCACGTCGCTTTTTGACGTTTGTAAGATTGAGTTCGGACTCAAAATCACTCTGAATCTTAGCATAACGCTGAGATTCAGAGTGCATTTTGAGTCCGAACTCAAGAGGAACTCAATCTTACAAACGTAACTCTAGTATGGGATCACGTCGCTTTTTGACGTTTGTAAAATCGAGTTCGGACTTAAAATGCACTCTGAATCTCAGCCTAAGAGTCTCTCAACTGAGCCGCGAACAGACAGACACGGACGAACATGGCGAAACTATAAGGGTTTCTTGTGAATACGGTACCCTAAATACAAGTAAAAAATAGATGCGACGACGAGCGACGAGCGAAATTGGAAACCTTCTGCTAAGAACTAAAAGGGGTTGCCTTTGCTCGGCTGCTGAATTTATTTACATGTCAACCTAAGGCCTTTACGCCAGCAGAAATTGACACTAAAAAAGGCTAAAATATGTTAATAAATAAAAAATGTTCCGCACCTACCACCTAGTGCAAAAGTGCCTGGGGGTAGAAAAGGACCCCATCGAGTGGGGTTGGGAAATGAGCTCATCCTGCTAGTGGAACTAACACTGATTCATTAAACATTATTCCCAAATATACATATATATACAACTAAAACTATTTTGTATTTTTGTTAGTTAATCTACCTTAAAAATTAAGAAATAAATATCCCTTTCACATGATTTTATGCTTTTTCTTTGATACTGTGCACATAAATAGGTATACTAAAGGGCTTTGTCTCAATTCTACAAAAAACTATTTTTTAGCTTCTTTTCGTTTTTTTAAGATTGTGAGTGAACTATTAGTCTCACAGACATCGTTCTGTAATTTAATAAAAGCAAATTAAATGTACTGTTACTTTATTTTACAACTTTTTTCATAGGACGAGGGATTTTGCTAATATTTTGATTCGGACGGGAGCAAAACTTAAATTGTTAATTTTCGAGAAAAATTGACCATCTTTGAAGGGCCATAGCTTAGTCCCTATAAGGTTTATAGAGATGCAGCTGTGCTTATATTTTTTCAAATTTAATGAACTTTAAAAAATAATGGATTATTTTTGTTTAAAAAAGCTAAATTTATGACTTTTTGGACAAAAAATTAAAAAATGTCCGTAAATTTCGAAGTTTTTTGCTTGTTCCGTAGCGAGCACAAGTTTTTCGAAGTTGAAAATTTGGGTTTACACTACCCCAACTGGTCCATACAACATACAAAAAAATGAGAACTTCATAATGCTTTGCGATTTTAATGTTGATTCCTACGGGCCTACTTGTCCAGATGCAGCGTTTTACACGCGAGACGTTTGTAACTCGCGCGTTGGTTCGAGAGTAGCATGTGGACGTAATATAATAGTCGAAGTACTGACTACGCGCGAGTGCTTACGCGCGAGGTCTCGCGCTTGTAAAACGCTGCACGTAGACAAGGCCTTAGGTTGACATGCAAATAAATTCATCAGCCGAGCAAAGGCAACCCCTTTTAGTTCTTGGCAGAAAGTTTCCAATTATCAGGACATCTTTGCAAAAATCCTAGAATTTCCGCTTTGATCCGTTTTTTCTGATTATTCTGCAACATATACATATAATGTAGATAGTTGTTCTGTTTTAATGTTCTCAACAAACATTAGAATCTCCGTATCTGCAGTACTGCATACAGATTCAGCTCATATAATTGTATTGGTAATTTGTATTAAAGTTATTACAATTCTTAGTCACAATATACAAACTAGAGGTCATTTCTAAAGTCTCGCAATTTCGTGCCAGGAATGTCGGGTCCAAATAGACAGAAAAATTAATATCATAAGTATTTATAATATAAAAAATCAAAAAGAATATATCGCAGATCTAACAAATTATGTGTCACGAAGAACGAGGAGTTTTGTATCAGTTTTAATATAAATCTAATTTATTAAGTTTCCCTGTATTTTCGAACTTAAGATGATGACAAGATTTATAGACTTTTGGGGTTCCGCACTCAAAGGATAAACTTTAAATCACCGCCGTCCGTCTTTATGTATGTCACAGCTTCATTACTTATGATAGGATTAAGCTAGAGTCTTTGGTACAAAATGTAATATGAGTACAGAATAAAATTTTGACAAAATTCAATATTGCTTATTTTGCTTAAGATTTGTACCACAAAGAACAATATATATATATATATATATATATTATATATATTACTTCAGAATGCAGTCATTCATTAAAGAGTTTATTATAAAATGATCCAAACATGCTGTATTTATTTGCATAGAAGTCGAGAAAACCAATTAAAAATTAAAAAAACATTGTGTTCAGCCTCAACGCTGAAACTAATATTTAAAAAAATGAAAGAAACCAAGCACAAATGTAGATAACTGCTACAACAAAATACGTCAAATATTTTTGCCTTGTGGGATACGGAACCCATGCCGTGTGAGTTTGACTCACACATCTCACATTTGACCGGTTTATTAAAGGAAACATTTTATATTCAACCGTTTTCGTTTCAAAATCTTTTAAGCATACAAAATACATTTTTTTTTGCTTTGTTACCGGAATTCTCTTATAAACTTTAATTAACAATCCCATACAAAACAGGTGATGCATAACATAACCGTCACTTACCATGAAACTAGAATATCATTACCTATTCTGTGCCTCTACCTATTTTTACTGACTACCAAAAAACAGAGTGCAGTGTTTTCAGGGTTCGTGTATGTATTTATGTTTAACGTTTCATTATTATTATTATTCCATCAGAACTTTTAAATGCTTCAACCGAGTAATAATTATTAAAAAGTTCGGTTAAAAACTATATGTTTAATGATTTAATTATAAATGTGTAGTTTTCAGATTTTTCCCTATATTTGTAGTATAAGACGGTATTACTTGCCAAATTTCATAGTTGTAGGTCATCGGAAAATACCCTATAAATGTTGATTCCGTTGAGAGTGTCGAAATATACGTTTTTTTGCGACATAAACAGCCGTATCTTTTTTTACGTTAACTTAGAAGTTTTATTTTTTCACTGCTTCAAGGAACTGTAAGTGTAAGCATAAGGTTTTAAGGTATAACTCCACGCATTCCTGAGATAAAGGGCCTTGATAGACAGACAGACAGACAGACGAACGGACGGACGGACAGACAGACTGACAACAAGGGATCCCTATAAGGGCTCCGTTTTTTCCTTTTGAGGTACGGAACGCTAAAAAAATACCAAAAAGCCATAAAATTAAATAAAAATTCTTTAAATGTTGCTATTAACCTAAAATATTGTATGGATTTCGATGAATTAGGTCTCAAACGGTTTATTATAATCCTTAGAGTTACATGCGCTACATAAAAGATGTAAATAAAAGACTAAAGTGCCATAAAAGAAAAATAAAAACATTGAATATTACTTAAACTACTCTATGGATTTTACTGAACTAGGTCTCAAACGATTTATTAAATCCATATGGTTGTCATGCGTTATATACAAATTGTAAAAAACACCAAAGAGAAGCCGAAGAGTGTTACGGCTTTCAACAAATCAGACAAAATATCAACTAAATTCAACGTGAAATTTTTACAACTTCTCAGGGGGTCAAACCAAGAGGACAAGAATAAGTTTCATTTGGTAACGTGGCTCCACTTTACAATAAGATCGAGAAATTTGATTCCGCCTTCGGCCTCGCTAAAGACACTTTAGCAGGGAATCAATTCAGAGAAAAAACAAAATAGTTTCGTTTTAAAACGCGTTTCAGCCTTCGTTGAGTTCGTTGTCACTAAAAGGCATGAAATGAAAATTAAAAACTTGACTGCCGTCATTAAAAGTCAACTAAAAAACAAAACAAGCTGTATTAGTTAAATTAGAACGTAAAAGATGCGTACAATATATTGGTAAAAACTTCAATTGACGTACTTTGTCACAAAGTCAATGCGTTATTGATCCAGAGAAGTATAGAAGATTCCCATATCAAACACATAATAATATGTTCATACGATTTTTTGTGATAAAATTTTTGTTGATTTGATTTTTTTTTAGCAGCAATATTAAAAATATGTACTCTAAACAAAACTGTACCCCGACTGCAGTAAAAATTCATACCAACAAAAAATACATCACAAACGTGTATATGTACATACAAAGTTGGCATGGGAATCTCCTATCCTCTTCCGGATCAATGACGCATTGACTTTGACTAATCTAAATATGTCAAGTGAAGTATTTTTCCAATATCATGTACGTACCGACTAATACAAATTGTTTTTTTAGTTTACTTTTCGTGTCAGTCATGTTTTTAAATTTTTTATTATTTATTTACGGTATACAATGTCACTGAATGGCATTTATACCCTCTGTCCTTTTCCTGTCCAGGTTCTAAGCTCAAATATATATATTTTTTAAACCCAACTATTTAAATAGATAAAATTGAAGAGTTTCTCCGTAATATCCATATAAAGGCTACTTCTTAATCTCATTTGCTTATTTGCACGTTACCAAAAGCAAACAAGCATTTTTATAATATTTGTCTGTCTGTCTGTGTGTTTGTCCGGGTCCAGGCTAATCACTGAAACGGCTAAGCCGCTCTGACGGGACTTTCATTGGAATACTTACATTTTAGAGAGTATTCAAGACAAAGGCTACATGTCACTTTTCACATCTGTCACTTTTGTCATTTATTACGTTTAAAATATAAAGTCTGTCATAAAATAGTACATTGTTCACCAAGTGGAGAAAGAGGCCGATTACTAACGAGGGTGTAGTTTGAGGTCCGAGGCGCAGCTAGCCGAGGGCCTCAATACACACGAGTTGGGAATCGCACTTTCTCCCGAGTGATACATAGTGCTTTATACTACACCTGCGAGGAAAATAAAAGACAAAATCACCCATTCTTCTATATCACTACTAGACGACATTTTGAGTTACTTTTAATAAATATACAACCAAAGAAACAGATTGATGACTCGCGTTCGATTTGCAGTTTTTAATTTCTTTTTTTAATTATGTACATAAATAACAAATCCCCAGTATTATTTTGCAAATTTAGACATAAAACTTTTTGACTTTCACTTTTTTCATTTTTTTATGATCATAAATAGCAAGTGGCCAGTATTATTTTGCAAACTAAGACATAAAAACTTTTTATCTTTTGGCATCATTGTTCAAGCTAGGTTATGTACCAAGAAGTTTATACCCTTTTTAATGTAACATTTATGCTTATCGTACGGATGTTGTCAACAAATAAAAAAAAGCAGCACGTTAACAATGGATTTTCATATACTTTTTCTGCCCGCTCAGCACGTTAACAATGGATTTTCATATACTTTTTCTGTCCACTCAGCACGTTAACAATGGATTTTCATATACTTTTTCTGCCCGCTCAGCACGTTAACAATGGATTTTCATATACTTTTTCTGCCCGCTCAGCTCGTTAACAATGGATTTTCATATACTTTTTCTGTCCACTCAGCACGTTAACAATGGATTTTCATAATTTTTTTCCGCCCGTATATTGGTATGACAGCAATGACGTATATTCTCCATCGTTTTCGAAAAAGTAAGAAGGAACTTTCCAAGCAGGTGTAGTATAAACAATATAAACGCTGGCGAAGCCGCGCACGTCCTCTAGTAAAAACAAAAGGAACAGTCAAGTGCGAGTAGGTCTCGTGCTCCGAGGGTTCCGTACCGATCTATCCGAAGAGTTAGTAGACTTGAATAATGTGAACATAAACTACAAACTTCATTTCATACTAAATATATGAAAGAAACAAAGTTTATCAAACAGTATCATTTCTCACGATTGAAAATTAATGATTTTCGCATTAATTCCTTCACTTGTGCCAAAAGATTGTAGGTCGCGGTAGATTGTACCTCTGCTTTCCTCAGGAGGACACAAGCACCCTACTTCCATACACCCTCACACACACAAACACTCTCACTACACCCATCTCATACAGACACACTCACACACCATAATAAACCCTTATAGTTTTTTTTAAATTCATTACTAACCAAATTGTTATATTGTATTCAAAATTTACCTACACAAAGTTAACTTGTTTCCAGTCTAATATAGTCTCTTTAAAAATCAATTGTAATTCTTTTTTTTTCTAAATTAATACTAAATTTACTAGTTATTGAAATGTTTAATGTAGCTAATTTTTATCATTAAGAAACTGTTAAATGCAATTCCAAAAGGAAGTGCGGGGTTCCAGAGGAAATGTGTCCTGCATGCGCATGGGTAACAAACGCGTAAGAAAGAGACTGCCTCGAGCCTAGCTAGCGGTTTTTTTACCTGACAATGATCCTATAAAGGTTTCGTTCTTCCATGATGAGATCAATCAATCAATCAATCAATAGCCATTTATTCAGACGAAATTGTTTACATTTCGAATAAAATTAAAGTATGATACTTAACTATTTCTTTTTTTTTATTATTTGGGTACTGATGTCTGTTTGCTCTTTGGCAAAGGCCTCCCCCAACCTCTTCCACTCCCTTCTATCCTGTGTCAGCCTCGTCCATGTTGCACCAGCCTCCTTTTCGATTTCATCTCTCCAGCGTCTGTGCTGTTTCTCTTGCCCTCTCTTGGGAACCAAGTGGTTACTGTTTTGCTCCATTTGTCAGGACCTCTCATCATGTGGCCAGTCCATCTCCATTTGAGCGATTTTACCCTTTCGCATACTTCTGTAACTCCAGTTTTTTCTCTGATTACAGAATTTCTTATTTTTTCGCTTCTCTTTTTACTCAACCTGCTTCGTTCCATGATATACGGAAACCTAAAAATATTTTTGTTTGCTCTCCTCATCATGTGTATTATCCGTGGCGTTACTCAAAAACTACTGTTCTCCAATTTGAAGTGGGTTGTCGATGGGGATGCCGGGTGCATTACTTATAAGACTTTCTTCTTTTCATAGTGTTTGTGTAGTCATGCTCATATAGCGTGATTGCAAAACTATTACCAATGAAAATAGGTAATGAAAGTAAAATAACTTCCTACTCACCAGACCGTACAAAGTAAACAAATAAATGCACGGTCTACAACGAAAAATACTTTAAAGTCGTCATAGAACTCTGAACGGGTTCCGACAAATGATTGACTTCTGTGTGTGTCTGTTACTGCACTGTAGGCCATACACCATGTTCATTTATGAGCGTAAGACAGTTTTAGCCCTGTTTTGGCCCCTCCCTTCACTCCTCTCCCTAAACAATTTTACAAACGATCTGTTACAGGAAATATTAATAAAAACCTAAATGAATTATATAAATGTGATCTAGTAGAGTTTTTGAATTACACAGGAGCACAAAGCGAGCCAGAACTCGCTATAGGGTTTTCCGTTATTTACAGAACCCAAAAACACTACGGTACATTGTCAGGAAACTATATGCAGGTTTAATTGTTTCGTCGTGTAAACTGTTACAGTTTGTGGACACGGCAAATAAAATGCAATACATTTTCGAAAAGGTCACTGCAGTCTTAATTAGGAAGGTATTCTCGGCTAACATAAAAGTAAATCTTATTATTAACTATCAGACGGGCTGCAGTGTTGCTCGCGTGTATCCCTTTTCTCTCGATCCCGAAGAAATTTCCTAAAATCCTTTTTTAGCAAATGTCTACGTCATACAAGGTCTAAATTTCTTGTTCTTAGGTTCAGCCGTTAGGTCTAGGCGTTGGTAAAAATTAAATTGGAATTAAAATTTAAAGTTGATATTTTGTATCTTATATTTCACATTCATTTTATATTTTACATTGAATTCTAATTTAATAATTTTCATCTTTATCTTTATTATTGTCTAGTCTTCTCTTTTCTTTTTTATGTTCTGTTTTATTGACTAATTTAGTCTGAAATAAATGTATTTGATTTGATTTGATAAATCAATCACTCAGCTAATTTACTCTTTTATATTTAGTATAAATAGTTACTTAAACTACAAAATAATGTAGGTACCTGTAAAGTATTATGGTAATAGTTCCATTCTGCTGATTTATAATTAAAATAACAAAACCGGTGATTTGCCAGTGAGTAGCTTGGGATAAGCGCATGCATTTTGTGAATCATTATTTTTAATTGATATAGAAAACGTAGATTACCTACCCGTTTAAATGCCTATTCTTACTCGTCTACTCCGACACAGCAGTTGAAAAAGGGCGTCCACTCAGTTGGTAGGATTCAGAGACCCGAGTTCGAATCCTTCGAATTTTTCAGACTTTATGTGCATAGTATTATACTTACCACTTGCTGAATGATGTAGGTCCATCGCACAACGAAAGAGATAAACATATCTGAAAAAGTGCGCGGCCGAGTAGTGCGGTGAATCAAGAAAAGGTTGGGTGATGTTATTTTTAATGAATAAAATATAATATGAATACACAAGAGAGCGTTTAAAAAACGCAATTCTATGTTTAGATAATAGGTTTATATGTTTACGACAGTAATTATTGTTATTTGTACTTTATTAGTTTGGACCACGTATGGACGGACTACTGTTTTGAACAAATGTTTTTTTTACAATTACTGTATATGCTGCGAAATTTTTTATAAGTATCACGTTTTGGGCTCTGGTATTATCGTCTTGGAAAAGATCTCATTTATAACAGTTTTTTTTTTTCAAAACCTTATCTATTGTAATTCTACTGTTTTCAAATCTCATTTTTACTACCTATTTTGCCTTAACATTTGTGCCCTCAGGAAAATCTTCGCGAGTCACTACGTAGGGCAGGGGCGGGCGCGACAACGGCGCGGCGGGGCGGGCGGCGCAAAAGTTTGGTAATATCTTTATTTTGTTAACTTTGTATTGGGGTCTTACTCGCGATAACTAACAACATACCTTAATAGATATGTGCTTGACGTTTCGACGCCTCTGTAGGCTGTCGTGGTCACAAGCTAACTGACGAGAGTTAAACACCTGCTAACGGCTGGTTCAAACCACTGGATAGAACTTCATGACCCAAAAACCCTTTCTACTGACCGCCACTACTACCAGAGAATTGTGCGAGAAGCAATTAAAATTAAAAAACACCCAAAAAATTTCAATCGGGATGACGGGTTTAAGTTATCTTCGGCATGGAGTTCAGTCATACAGAAATTTAAACTTCGCGATTTATCTTCGAATATTTGCCTCGATACTGTTAGTGTTGTGTGTCGTGTGTGACGAAAGAAACAATTAATTAACAAAAGACAAAGTGCAGGTAGGAAAAAGAAACATAATGTGCTACCTACCGCCGGCTCGCCAAGGACATTTTTGCTGCTACTCTCGTCAGTTAGCTTGTGGCCACCATAGATAAGAGTATAAACCGGGAATAGATACGAAACTTGGCTGACTTCACAGGCAGTGCTAGTGCTGCTACCAAGCGGCTAAGCTCTCAACTAATGTCTGGTGTAAACATACGCATAAGTATGTACATATATAACACTGCTATAGCATCATTAGCAGCTAGCCCCAGACAGAACTTTTATCTCAATGTGTTTATAAACCACGCTATATTTTGCACGAAAAAAAATTTACTTAGGTTTACGTTTTTACTAAAGACGTAAATATGATAATAAGTAAGCCGAAGTAATTTTTTCTCAACGTGCAAAATATAGCCTGGTTGGTAGACACATTGAGATAAAAATTCTGTCTGGGGCTAGCTGTAGGTATATTTGCAATAACCAGAAACAGATTCAAAATAGAATAAAACAAAGTTCCTTTCTCATATATTATTTTAATTTTCGTTGCTTCTTACTCACTAATCACTGCACTATAGTTTTTAAGGAAATCGTGGGTATTCGTGAAGAAGAAAGAATTCTCACTCAACACTAATCACTTCACTAAAGTTTGTTGGCTGTAATTTGCAGAGAAGTAGTCCTAACTCAACTCTATTAAAACTACTGCACTGGATGCTACAAATATACAAAAATCTTCTTAAAACAACTACGGATCAAGCTTTGAATACAAGCGCTCACGCAGCCGGCAGACATTTTGTTTTTGTGATGTGTGTGACCAGTGTTGCCACCTCCCACAATGACAATGACTTTATGACAGGCGACGACACCGCCCTCTATTGTGCCTTTGTGTAAAACATTGAAACTCTTTCCTTATTTGAAAGCCAGCTCAATAGATGACGCTGTTGTTGGTTATATTGACAATGTTCTAAGATACTATAGCCTGGTGACCACGACAGCCTACAGAGGCGTCGAAACGTCAAGCACGTATCTATTAAGGTACATATGTTGTTAGTTATCGCGAGTAAGACCCCAATACAAAGTTAATAATGTGTGAAAACCGCGAAAGTTTAAAGTTTACTATATATTTATTTTGGACTTTTAGGGCTTGGGTTGTGATTACTTGTGATGATGCAAAAGGCCAAGAAGTATTAAAGGAATTACTTATTATTATGTATCTAGGTCTATTCTGGGTCTAGGCTTGAGCTTTGGTCATACAAAACAGTGTAAGGTTAACCCGCACGGTATAAAAAGCGTATTTTGTGCCCGAATAACTGCGACAAAGATCCCGTGCCACGTTGGGACGTTAAACTCACTCTCGTCCACTCTCGGAATCGGTGACTAAGGCCGACTTGAACCAAGCAAACTTAACTCGGGTTAACTAACTTTATATGTTTTGTCCCTTTCACATCAAACCATATAGATAAGGACAAAGCATAAAAAGTTAGTTAACCCGAGTTAAGTTTGCTTGGTGCAAGTCGGCCTTAGTGTATTTCTTTTGTGTTTTTTTGTATTGCCCTTTCTTCGCGAGTATTAACTGTGTTCATTTATTTACTATTTATTATACAACTTTTCTCTATCTAAGTATTTATCTATAACTAACTATAGGTATACGTGTAAAATTAATCTATGGTTATACCATAACAATTCATGGGCTGGTTTAATTGCAATTTTATTGGTTTCTTGGGAAAGCTTATATATAGGTTCCGATTGCATTGATCGCTGTTACTCAATGCGGAAAGTCCCGCAGTGCGAGAGGGACGAATTCTGGAAAAAAAATCAAAATGACGACATTTATCATGAATTTTATTATTTAAAAAAAAACTAAAGTTTGTATCAAATATCTGTTCGTTTCAGGGTTTAATAAAGTTTGTACAAAATTTTAATTCATAAATAATATGATATGATTTTGCTCAAATAATGTTAAAACTCGACATGAAATCTTTTTTTGGAGTCATCTTTGATTTTTTATGATTCAATGTTGGAATGACGTCTGAAGATTCTGTTTCGATAACAGTGTGCATTATATTCTTGACAAAAATCCATTCTTTTTTTCAAATACCCAATATTGCTAGATTCTTAAAACAAGGAAGAATAAATTATGGTTTTTCGGAACCTATCCTCTTAAGACCATGCCTACGCCCATGGGACACAACCATCCTCTCAAGTGATTTTAAACTCAAGTATTTTGTCAGAAAGTCTACATAATTCATACGCTTCGGGCACGCGTAATCAGTAAATTTAAAAGTATTAGAAATAAATAATAATTTGGCCAAGTGCGAGTCGGACTCGCGCACAAAGAGTTCGAATTCGTTAGTTCAAAGAGTTCCGTACCACCCCACAATACGGGTGCGGAATCCTAATAACATTATGGTAAATAACAACAATATACATGCCAAAGCTACATCAAGGCTACAAAAAAGAAGGCGCTGAAATGGTAGCATCCGACAAAGGTTTGGCGCGGTCTGCCTACGAAACCCTACTTTTTATTACTTTTTGTTTTACTTCAGAGTATGTCCTACAATCTGACCAAATTTAAAACTTGTCTGAATTACAGTCTTAATTCATTAAAACCAATAACGTTTAAATAATACAATTTTTTCGAGGTTTCTTGTATGTTGTTTTGTATATATATACTGGGTGTTAAGATGATAACCTATGATGATATAATCCTTAGTTTGCCTGAAAATAAGTTTAAATTATACATTAAACAGGGACTACTTAAAAAAGCTTATTATAAAATCAATGATTATCTGGACGATAATGAAGCATGGTGTAATAAATAATAATAATCTTTATCAAAATTGCGAGTCATAATTAGCAAATTTCAATACGAAATGTTTGATTCCTCTAAAGGATAATCTTAAGCCCCTTATAGTTAGCTAGTTTTTGCCCGCGGCTCCGCTCGCGTCGAAGAGATTTTCGTGGAAATAAGGAAAACAAAATAATTTAATTTTTTGAACGACTATATGCAACGGACACCATGTTTAAGCAAAGCGCTAATAAATACCAATCAAATAAGCCTAAACTCGAAGGGTCTGCTGTTGTCCGTTGAGGAGATCCCGTACTCATCTTCTAGTCCCATCATCAGACCCTGGTCTCCATGTTTTACCAAATTGCTAATAAAAACCAATCAAATAAGCCCAAACTCGAAGGGTCTGCTGTTGTCCGTTGAGAAGATCCGGTACTCATCTTCCAGTCCCATCATCAGACCCTGGTCTCCATGTTTTACCAAAGTGCTAATAAAAACCAATCAAGTAAGCCCAAACTCAAAGGGTCTGCTGTTGTCCGTTGAGGTGATCCCGTACCTATCTTCCAGTCCCATCATCAGACCCTGGTCACCATGTTTTACTAAAGTGATAATAAAGACCAATCAAATAAGCCCAAACTCGAAGAGTCTGCTGTTGTCCGTGGAGGAGATCCCGTACCCATCTTCCAGTCCCATCATCAGACCCTGGTCACCATGTTTTACCAAAGTGCCAAGAAGTGTGTCAGGATCGTTGTAGATGGAAATCTGTAGTCAGATTATACTCATACAGTTTTCTCGTATGGGCTGGCTGTAATCACTTTTTCAAGCTAAATATTAGTCAGAGGTGTGTCCGGATCGTTGTTGTAAATCTGTAGTCAAATGAAACTGATATAGTTTTCCCGTATGGGAACAAATCATTACTTAAACCATAGTATTTAATGTATCTATGCTTAAACCTGGCTGTAGTTACTTTTTCAAGCTTAATATTAGCAAGAGGTGTGTCAGGATCGTTGTAGATGGAAATCTTTAGTCAGATTAAACTAATACAGTTTCCCCGTATGGAAAAACAACCGGTTTCATCACGTATAACTAACCATTTGTTCAAGGAACGCCGATAAAGCAGTTAAGTAGCGTTTTTTCTCCCGACATGGTTCACAAATATTGAATTTTCAAACTGAAAACTTACTTTTATAAAAATAAAATATAGCCTATGTTACTCAGCAATAGTAAAGATTTTATAAAAGAAAGAATTTATAAAATCGGTTCAGTAGTTCCAAAGTTTACCTCAAACATACAGACAAACAAATCTTTCCTCTTTATATAATAGTGTAGATGTAGATGTAAATTATGTTACTCAAAAATAGTGAAACTTTTTACAAAAGAAAGAATTTTTAGAACCGGTTCAGTAGTTCCAAAGATTACCTCAAACATACAAAAGCAAGAGGTGGGTCAGGATCGTTGTATTAAAATTAAATATGGCCTTTGTTACTCATCAATAGCGTAGCCTTTTACAAAAGAAATCATTTTTTGAATCGGGTAACTTTTCCAAGCTTAATATTAGCAAGAGGTGTGTTAGGATCGTTGTATTAAAATTAAATATAGCCTATGTTACTCAAAAATAGTCAAAATTTTTACAAAAGAAAGAACTTTTAGAATCGGTTCAGTAGTACCAAAGATTACCTCAAACATACAAAAGCAAGAGGTGTGTCAGGATCATTGTATTTAAATTAAATATGGCAATAGTGTAGCCTTTTACAAAAGAAAACATTTTTGGAATCGGGTAACTTTCCCAAGCTTAATATTAGCAAGAGGTGTATCAGGATCGTTGTATTAAAATTAAATATAGCCTATGTTACTCAACAATAGTGTAGCTTTTTACAAAAGAAAGAATTTTCAGAATCGGTTCAGTAGTTCCAAAGATTACCCCAAACATACAAAAGCAAGAGGTGTGTCAGGATCGTTGTATTAAAATTAAATATGGCCTTTGTTACTCATCAATAGTGTAGCCTTTTACAAAAGAAATCATTTTTGGAATCGGGTAACTTTTCCAAGCTTAATATTAGCAAGAGGTGTGTCAGGATCGTTGTATTAAAATTAAATATGGCCTATGTTACTCAAAAATAGTGAAACTTTTTACAAAAGAAAGAATTTTTAGAACCGGTTCTGTAGTTCCAAAGATTACCTCAAACATACAAAAGCAAGAGGTGTGTCAGGATCGTTGTATTAAAATTAAATATGGCATATGTTACTCATCAATACAATCATCATTACAAAAGAAAACATTTTTGGAATCGGGTAACTTTTCCAAGCTTAATATTAGCAAGAGGTGTGTCAGGATCGTTGTATTAAAATTAAATATAGCCTATGTTACTCAACAATAGTGTAGCCTTTTACAAAAGAAAGAATTTTCAGAATCAGTTCAGTAGTTCCAAAGATTACCCCAAACATACAAAAGCAAGAGGTGTGTCAGGATCGTTGTATTAAAATTAAATATGGCCTTTGTTACTCATCAATAGTGTAGCCTTTTACAAAAGAAATCATTTTTGAAATCGGGTAACTTTTCCAAGCTTAATATTAGCAAGAGGTGTGTCAGGATCGTTGTATTAAAATTAAATATAGCTTATGTTACTCAAAAATAGTGAAGCTTTTTACAAAAGAAAGAATTTTTAGAATCGGTTCTGTAGTTCCAAAGATTACCTCAAACATACAAAACCAAGAGGTGTGTCAGGATCAATGTATAAAAATTAAATATGGCCTATGTTACTCATCAATAGCGTAGCATTTTACAAAAGAAAACATTTTTGGAATCGGGTAACTTTTCCAAGCTTAATATTAGCAAGAGGTGTGTCAGGATCGTTGTGTTAAAATTAAATATAGCCTATGTTACTCAAAAACAGTGAAGCTTTTTACAAAAGAAAGATATTTTAGAATCGGTTCAGTAGTTCCAAAGATTACCTCAAACATAGAAAAGCAAGAGGTGTGTCGGGATCGTTGTATAAAAATTAAATATGGCCTATTTTACTCATCAATAGCGTAGCCTTTTACAAAAGAAAACATTTTTGGAATCGGGTAACTTTTCCAAGCTTAATATTAGCAAGAGGTGTGTCAGGATCGTTGTATTAAAATTAAATATGGCCTATGTTACTCAACAATAGTGTAGCTTTTTACAAAAGAAAGAATTTTTAGAATCGGTTCCGTAGTTCCAAAGATTACCTCAAACATACAAACAAACAAATCTTTCCTCTTTATATAGTGTAGATAGTAGTGTAGATGTAAACTGACTTTGCCGTAAAAGGTAATAGACAATGTAAGACGGATTAACTAAGATCAATATTTTTTTTCTCTTGGACATAATTCCTATGGTTTTATATTTGCCTTTACTTAAGTAGGTATAAGAAAATTGTATAGATTAAAGTTATGTTACAAATGAAAAAATTCGTGTTTGCTAATTTTCTTGCCCTTCTTCTTACATAGGTAACACTAAAAGTTTCCGGAACTGGCCACTTACATAAACAATATTTAAAAATTTATTGCAACATTTGAAAATAGAACTCTTTGGCTGTAGAATGCAGTTTGTTTCATCTGACTGTCTTTTGTTTTTACCTAGTGGCGCCATTTAAAAAATTGTGTGTCTGCATCAACATGGATTTAACTCGGGAAAATTTTCGTAGTATGATTTTCTACGATTTTAAGTGTTATTTGACAGCTCAACAGAGCATCGCTTGGCTTGAAACAGCTTTTGGCAATGAAGCACCATGCAAGACGACTGTTTATAGCTGGTTTGCAGAATTCAAGCGTGGTCGTATCAATCTCAGTGACGAATCTCGCGATGGTCGGCCGTCCACCGCTGTGACCAACAAAAACATCGATGCTGTGCGCCGTATGATTGAAACAGACAGGCATGTGACCTACCATGAAATTCGCGCATCCTTAGAAATAGGCATGAGTCAAATACAATCAATCCTACACAAACATTTGGGTGTGAGAAAGCTGTGCTCGCGGTGGATCCCACACAACTTGACCGAGGCTCAAAAAACTGACCGCGTCACTTGGTGCAGTGCCATGCTTACCAGATTCAACGAAGGTGCGTCAAATTTGGTGTGGGACATAGTAACAGGTGACGAAACATGGATTTATTGCTACGATCCCAAAACAAAGCAGCAATCGAGCGTATGGGTCTTTCAAGATGAGCCGAAACCAACCAAAGTGGCACGCGTGAAAAGTGCATCTAAGCGGATGATTGCTTCTTTTTTTAATAAAACTGGACACGTGGCTACTGTTGCTTTAGAGAATCGTCGTACCGTGAATAGTGACTGGTACACGACCATTTGTTTGCCGGAAGTTATTGACGAACTCCGTAAAAATAACCGTAAACGCCGTATCATCCTGCACCACGACAATGCTAGTTCTCACACGGCCAGACAGACAAACGACTTTTTGAAGACGAAAAATGTAGAACTCATGAGTCATCCTGCATACAGTCCCGACCTGGCACCTTGTGACTTTTTTCTGTTCCCAAAAATTAAGAACCAATTACGCGGTCAACGATTTTCATCACCAGAAGAGGCTGTCGAGGAGTATGAAAAACACGTTTCAGAGGTCACCACAGGGGAGTGGCACAAAAGTTTTCAAAACTGGTTTGATCGAATGAAAAAGTGTATAGACGCCAAGGGAGATTATTTTGAAAAACAATAAATTAATTTTGTACCTTTAATAGTATTTTTTCATATTCATTCCGGAAACTTATAGTGCGTCCCACGTAGCAATACTAATCGAATGGTGCGGATGGTTAGGCATTATGTGTATATAATATTTTTATTCCTATATTTCTTTATTTTATGCAGGTTTATAACTTTATTACATTTTAGTAGCCCAACCTTAATATTTTTTGGATGTATTTCCCGTATTTATTTATCAACTTGTTTGTTCGTTGCATCATTTATATATAATATTTTTATTCCTAAATTTCTCTATTTTATGTAGGTGTATAATTAAATTTTTGTAGCCCAACCTAAATATTTTTTGTATGTATTTCCCTTATTAGTATACACATATTATTATTATTATTTTTTTATTCTACAGATATTTTTGTAAAGATTAACTTTGACTTGTAGAAAGTATACTTTATGTATCTATTTTACAAACTAAATATTTGGATTTGATTTTGATTTGATTTTGATTTGATAACCTTTTTCTACCCATCAATATGAATAACTTTTACTATAGGCCATACCATGAAATCGCGAAAAAAAAATCTGCTGTTCCATAGAATAGTTAAATATGTACTCAAACTAAATGTATCAAACAGCTGATTTTTTTTTCGCGATTTCAGGGTTGACCCCATTGTAAAAGTTGTTCATATTGATGGTTAGAACACCCCGTTTTATGTAAAAAAGGTTATCATCTTAACATCCTGTATATATTATTATTTCTTGTGATAGAAGCTATAGTAACACGTATTCTGTAAATTTTCAACTTTACGGTTGAAACTCTCTGTGACAGACAGAAAGGCAGACAGTGGAGGCTTAGTAATAGGGTCCCGTTTGGCACCCTTCGGGTACGGAACCCTAAAAATGGTCTACATGTGTTTGGTTATTTATATAAAAAATAAGAGAAGTTTCAATTCTCCCAGCTGAACAACTTTGCTAGAAACACATTTATTGGCAATTTGAGAGCTTACTTTGCGATTTTTTTCTATCGAGCAAAGTTAATCAAATTATGTTTTAGATCTACTCATGTAGTATGTACTCTTTTATAACATATTTTTTTGTATTTTAAATATGGTTATTAACTTACTTATGAATTAACCATAATATAATTAAAGGGCTATGACGATTGTACTATGCAAAACAAGTACCATGAGAGAAAAGGTGGTAGGAATAGGTGGTAGAGCTGATGCCGGGTTCGACTGTGGAGGTACCACCATCTTACTCGCAAATCCTCCCGAAGTTATTCGCGGGAGAGTAATAGAATAGCTCTCAGGCAAAACCAGGCGGTACACCATCGCCTGGGACCGATGGATGGCGGTATATCCATCCCCAATTGCCGGGCCTTATATAAATCAGACTGGTGACGGGCAGCGGCGTCACTGGTGCAAGGGTTTCGGCACCGCACTGACCAACCCGCCTGCCCAGCGTGTGTGAGTATCGGCATTTCTACCAGGAGGACCGTCAAGAGTGGCGAAATCCTGGAAAGACTTATGTGCAGCAGTGGATGAAATAGGCTGATGGATGGATGGATGGAGAGAAAAGAGGGTGAAAAATCGCTTGTAAAATTTAGTCTATAAGTTACTGCTTCATGTATCCTACATAAACACATTGACAAAATACTACGAATAAAATTTAGACAAAATATCACTATTTTTCTATGACGTCGCAATATAAATCAACGAATCCTACGAGTATTCGCTACGAGCTACGGCGTAGAGTCCTCCCTTTTTGTAAACTGTTGCTACGCCCGTAGCACGATTCATTTCAGGCATGGCACTTGGATATTTATACGTAGATACAACTCAGAATACAGAGTTTGTTCTGTATTCGATGAGATACAATAACATCGGGGAAAGGGGGCTCATCCACTTTTTATTCGAATATTAAAGGTGGTATGACCTTGCTTTCCGCCAAAGTACCGTTGAAATTTTCAATGCCCTATAAACTGAGACTGTTAAAACACATAATAAATTCTCTGAAAATATTTTTTTATTAAAATAGGAATCAATCGTATATACGGGTATACTACAAAAGATATTATCTAAATAAATTAAGGGCCCTGTAGTCGGTGGCTTGAAGTCAGTCGCGCACGTGGTCGCTACGTTGGCTATTTCATTCTACATTCAAGTTTGGATTATAGAGCACTGACTGACTGTTATTGGTTGGCCCGAACGTTTATTTCCCGAGCTCGTACGGAACTTACCGAACACGCTGTGAGAGGCAAGCTAACGCGAGACAAAATTCATGTCTTGAAAAAACTCGAGAATGGTTTTGGGTCTTCCTATGATTTCAGGAGAAATATCTAGGACATTTCTTCTAGGACTACTTCTAGGACATTACGGTACATAAACATTCATCAAAATATGTGTTAAATCCAGAACTTTTCTATATATGCTTGTAACTTTTGTATGTATTTGATTTTAATAAATGTTTTAGGTTTCAAGTCATGGATATTGTATGGGATATGTAGAAAAAGAAAAAAATAATAAGCAAGTACCTATACATATGGATATTATCAGCGAACTGCGCTAATATGGGAGTTCGGGTGAATAGAGTGCCCTTAATACAAAAATGTACTAAATAAATAAATATACTCTACCTATCGTACGATACCCTAACAAAGTATAGGTATACATACATATTTTATAATATAATACATAAATACACATATTACACATGCATACATCGGTTACCTACTTAATATGACAGCAAAAGGTAGAGTGTTCTTGTAGCTTTTTCTTGAAAAGGTTGACAGTGAGACAATCGTTTTCTTGGCAACAATGTTGTTGTCTTGCAGCCATATTAACATGAGGATGTCAGCAGTGGAAAACCTCAAGTTCACATCCGTAAATCTTGGCTGACATGGCGGAAGAGCCTCAACACTGGGTATTGGTATGCGAGCGATGCGTTCCAAAGGTAGGTTTGTTGATGGTATGCATGCACAATGTGATGACTTGCGCATTCGATGTAAGCCGAGGTTGAATGGCTATGGTGGGCGACGTTCTGTATAGACCGTTCACAGTTTATTTACCTCCAGGCTGATCGAAAATGTTCCTTATGTATTGGACATAGAACATCTGTCAGAGGTAAATAAACTGTGAACGATCTGTATTCGCGTCTTCTCGCTAAACTATTGATGACGTCAACTGTATCCGTTCTTGGGTTTTCGATACAATATTATATACAGCGTTCAGTTTTATACATTGTTTGAATGATTTGTCCTCTTATTTCTAATGCTTACATGTGTTCTGTCGAGTAAATGGCACTGAATGAAAATCAGAGCTGAGGGCCCACACCTTGACCGCAACGCTGTGTCAGTTGTCTTTTGTTGTAACAGACGCATTCTGTATTCTGTTCTGTGCAAGTCTTTTTTCCTGTAATTAATTATAATGTATCTTGTTAATGTTATGTATTTGTACGATATACTTGTTTATCACTGTATCTGTCAGTGTAGCTGTTGCAGCAAAAATGTTTTTCTTTTTTCGTTTCTAAATGAATTACTGTAATTACTTTGTAACTGTATTCAACTGACTGAAATGAGACAGTAAATTCTTTAAAATTTTACGTTTGTTTAATATTGTGTTTTAACCTCTCGTAAATACAATTTCTGTTTATATATTTATATGAATTGCCTTTGCCCGTCGCCCCGCCCGCGTTTATTCAAACTCTACCCCGTTTTTTGCTTAGGCGTTATTTTATGAACACCCCTTCTAGCCTTAATTTTAATCAGGGTCACCACCATGATAATAAAGAACACCGCATCCAATTCCGAGAAGGGGTTCCCGAGTTAAAACGGAACATACATACCGACAGAAAGACAGACAGAAAAACGAAAATTCTACAATTGGTGTATCTGGCTGCAGTACAATAGGTACTCAAAACGTAACCCATTTTATTTAAGTCTTTGAAAACACATTAATTGTACAGACGCAACTTTTTTACTTCTTGGTTATTAGTATAGATATAGATTGTATTTATTATTGGCATATAATGATTATATATATATTTTTATAATACTTAGTTTTAATTTTCTTAGAACTGTTTTCTAATCGAATCACTGCAATTGACAAGTTCCACATCACCAAAGGTTAGCTGGAAGAAAGTTCTAACTAGCATCAAGCTCGCCTATGTATAGGTACATTTCTTCTTGTGCGATAAATGATTCATTTATTTCGAGCCATTTCAGCACGGCATCAGTCGCATAATTAATTACATACCCACTTAGTTTAAGTAATATTTCAACAATTACAAAAGAAATACCAGTAGTAAACGTCTCAGTAAAAATAATTACTTTTGTGCTAAATGTAAACAATACTTCAACGTGCAGTATTCGTTGATAAAGGTACCTAATTTTTTAGGCATCAGCTAGTAACAATTTACTCGAGTAAGTTGTGATTAACTTACCGAAACTTTCATTTATAACTACATGTCTCATAATACTGACTGAAGTGTGGTATTTATAGCCATTTTGCAGCTTTTTTCAAACGGCTTATTTTAATATTTTTGTACAGAGTTTAAATCCAGCTTGGTTAGCCGTCCGTTTTCTGCGCGTAGGTACCTATTTGTGAAAAATAATCATTTCATAATCAATTTTTACTCAGCAGCAGGTTTTTAAATTTAATATGTATTTCTTTATTATTACATTTTAACATGAGTCATTTAATTGTCAACTTCTAGTGAGTATTGTTTATTTATTCTTCTGAATAAAATATTTCTAACTTGAGTCATACAACTGCCACATGGGTGCGAAGTTAATGGGAACCTTTGCTACAGATAATTTATTAATACCATCAGAATCCTTGCTATCCACACTGTCTGAGTCATCCTCCATATGTTTCACTCCATAGTGATGTGATGATCACTATGGATGGAGCTGTCCATCGCTGAATATTTTTGTCAGTTTAATTTTTTGCAACATTCGTCATGCTTGTTCGGGGGAATGACACATTTCAAATGGATGAATAATAAAATCTTCGTTAAGTTTTAAACTGTGTCGATGTAGGTCCTATGCAAATTTACCGCGATGTGAGTACGTTGGACCCTTCGCCACAACCCTCCGTCTGAGTGAGGGTAAGTCTGCGACCTTGAACGCCCTACCCGGATACAATTGTTAACCTATGATTATGGTAATCTCTATTACGTTTCTACGAGCGAAGCAACATAAAAATAATTGTTGCGTGTTTCTTCTGGTGTACATATAGGACCGACCGATCATTATGTTTTGAATTATTTATCAGTTTGTTAATCGTTAAATTGATTCAGAATGCCAATGGTAGTCAGAATCGGATTGTTTTGGTTGTGTAGCGTCGGCGCGATGACGAGGACCGTTCGTCACGCGACGGCACCGAGGTCACCGAGGTGTAGCGGGACCGAGAGCCGGCCGTCAGTCGCTCCGACCACACCGCCCGCGACGCACGCCACACTCGCGCGCCACTGACTATGCTGCTGCTATTGACCCTCGCCGCCGCCGTCGCCGCCGCGGCCGCCCAGAACGACACGCAGGCCGCCCGCCCGCCCGCGCCTCGTCGCGAACAGTTCCGAGTCATCTACGAATGGAACGCCATCGATTTCGAATGGGCATCCCCCGAAGACCGGGAAAGTTACCTGAGTACCAACCGATACATCCCGAGAAACGTCCTAATATCTGGAATAAACTTCTACGGAGAAAACCTGTTCTTGACGGTTCCGAGGATGCTGGAAGGTGTGCCGGCGACGCTCGCGACGATCCCTGTGCAACAGAGCGATACGGCGCCCAAGCTGCGGCCCTTCCCTAGCTGGAGTGCCAACACGATCGGAGACTGCAGCGCACTGCAGTTCGTGCAGAATGTGGAAGTGGACCGCCACGGCATCATGTGGATTCTAGACAACGGTCGTGTCGGCACGCTCACGCAGAACCCAGACTCGAAGTGCCCACCCTCTCTTGTGCTCATCGACTTGAAAACCGGCAAAAATGAGATGGAACGCATACCGTTCCCTGCGGATGTGGTTAACTCGCAAACCACATACTTGAACGACATAGTCGTGGATAATCGCGACGGTGATTACGCTTACATCACTGACAACAGCGCCACCGATCCTGGCATCATCGTCTTCCGCCGAAGTGATAAGAAATCTTGGAAAGTGCGTGACAAACAATCAATGACTTCCGCTCCGGGCGCTACCCTGTTCCGGATCAACGGCACCACTGTCGACCTTCCCGTCAACATTGATGGCATCGCTCTAGGACCTCAGGTACGCACTGAAGACGGGCAAATTGACAGAACCATATACTACAACCCACTGTCCAGCTTCCACATGTATGCCGTTAACGCTTCAGTACTCCGTAACGAATCTTATGCCTCAACGAGTGCGAACCAAAACAGTTTATTGCGATCACATGTTGTCGATTTAGGTATGAAGCCTTCTCAGACTGACGGCATGAAGATGGACTCAACGGGCGTGCTATTCTTCGGTCTGATCGGCAATGCTACGATCGCGGAGTGGAACACCACGCAGGAGTTCCACATTGGACAACGCACCATCGCCAGAGACCCTAACTACATCCAGTGGGTGGACCGCTTCACGTTTGATGACAAAGGCAACGTGTACGTCGTTGTTAACAGGCTGTACAACTTTGTGAAGAACCAGGTGAACCCTGAAGAGGTGAACTACAGGATCTTGAAGTCCCACACGGGATCGAAGAGCTACGTATTCGCGGAGGATCTGGGCCCAGTGGCGCTGGTGCCGGGAGCGGCGACGGCGCCTGTGCTCGGTACCTCCATGCTACTGCTTGCGCTCGCGCACCTGCTCGCCTAGTCTCCTCTCTGCGGCTCGGTCTTGTGACCCTGACCGTCAAAGGGTGTTCGCGACACTCGAACTATTGCGTAACCTTACCAAATATTAAATGTTACCTTGACCGGACGGTCGTCCCAGTGATAATGCGCATATAGGTGGTTTTAGTGTACTTTAGGAAATAAGTAAAGTTTGGATCGATAGTGGCGTGACCTTTGCGCAACAAGTCCTAAGCGTGCAGTGAAGATGCGCCGCATGACACAAAGGTCAAGGGTTGCCAAATGCCAGGCGCCGGCGCAGCCCTCGCTCTACAACACACATTCCATCAGATGAAGCTCACAGAATGATAATTTATATACAATCTATTTTACAATTCATATTTATTAAATAAGAAAAAGAGACCAACGAAGATGAACTTCTCATCTTTCTGACTAAATAGTCGTTGGAAAGCCGAGATGTTTAGTTATAAAGTTCGTACATTTATGGCTAGATTATCCTAGGTAATAAAAGAAATGTATAATATAAATTGTAACTATAGTTTTATGTTTACGACTGTGCGTGCAACAAGTAATGTAAGTTTAGGTAGTATGAACGTGACTGTATGTTTGTATGTCAATAAAAATATGTTTTTATAAAGTATAAAGTTTTATTTGCCTACAGTAAACTATATAGTATGCCTCGAGCTAACATAGGGAGACGCTAACAGACATCGTTGCTATTCAATTCTCACATTGACAAGGACACTAACAACAACCACATAATGAAATCACACATATTTATATACGCATAGAACCTGCCAATGTACCAAATAAAAAACGATAAAAATATTCATGAGCGCGCGCTACACACCAAAATGCGCTAAAATTTATCTTTACACATTTTACACTGTTAAAGTTACCCTTTTCCTGGGTCAATTATATTATCATATGAAATACACTTTACGTAAAAAGAATCAAGTGCACTCGATAGCTATCTTAATTACTATGCACATAAAGGAACATCTTCCGCGTGCATTATCAAAGAAAAGAAAGTTCTTCCCCCCAAACATACTCGTAATTGTAGTTGATAAGGCATTACCTTTAAAAACAACAAACACGTATCTAAATAGTTACATGCCTATTTCATACCCTAGTGTCCTTACCTTTAGAGTTTATTGAACGATAATGGCTTTTCCACGTTTTCTTAACATTTAAAAAACGCCTTAGAAACTTAAAATAATATTAGTAGAGTACCTATGTCACAGGCATATAAATTATAATATACTATATAGGTATATAATACGTCTGTGACCTATGTATTTTTCAACAAAAAACCATGCAGGTAACTATTCAGTTTCTCTTTCCATGTTGATTCAATAATCATCTGTGAAGTCAAAATTTTAATTGACATATGGCTGTCAGTAAAACTGGTTTTGTACATATCTCAAAGTGCTTTCGATTTTCATTGAACTTTTTTTGTTAGTCGCTTAGAATATTCGAGTGAGTTCTCGTCTTATTCGATGTTATTAGAAAGTGATCCTAAAATCTTGAATCAATTGTGTGACACCTGCCTAAACATTGAATGCTTTTATTTAACTTTTACAATTTTAACCTAAGTTTGTACTAATATCAGATGTGATGACGCCTTAGAAAAGGGAAATATATATATATTTTGAAAAATAATTTGCCTTAGCCGGGAATCGAAGCGGTTTATAAAAAAACACTCTGTATACTTACTTATATATTATTGCACTATACGATAGTGTAGCTTATAAGGATCAAATTCTGAATCAGTTTATAAAGAAAAAACCGGTCAAGTGCGAGTCAGACTCGCATACCTAGGGTTCCGTAATTCAACAGTTTTGGGAATGTAATATATATTTGGTACTAGGTAGGTAGGTAAACTAGTTAATTGTTCTCTTGCATTTTGTGATGGATGATAAAGTAGGTTTTTCAACTTAAATTATTAATCTTAATATTTGTAGCATAAAATAAGCGAGACACAAATATTTTTAAACCGTACTCGAAATAAAACTCGTGGATGCAAGATTTAATTTTGTCTTTTTGTTATCGTTTCATAAATACTTTTTTTATTTATTTTACATTTTTTTATATTTCTCATTTATTTTCAACTTTTTTTTAATGGCTATAGTTATCCTGTAATTGGCCATTTATGGCCTATTATCATCATTTTTTCGATCTACCAGTTTCAAAAATAAGGGGGGGAGGGGCATGTATTATTTGTGGTTTTTCAAAGATTTATCGAAATTGGTGGCAGTAAAGAGTGTAAAAGTACATATTTTTATAATCAGCTCCTTAATATCTACAATTTGATACCCATATTGTATTCTTAGGATATATTTTTTATTTTTCTCTCTTTTGTATTGGGAATATTTTGAACAATTTAAAATTTTGAAATATTTTTTTACACCGTATTATGTAGGCAAGTGAATGCTATTTTTGTGGCAAAACCATAAAGGTTCCTTTTGTACCTTTTAGGTACTACGGAACCCTAAAAATTAAATTTATATCATTGCCGTACAAATTTAATTTGATATCTCCTTGTGATAAATAAATCGCCAAATGTTTAAAATATATAAATTTATTTCTATCATAGTTTTAGTACTCACTTTCACTGAAAGTGCGATGGTTTCTTTCCGTCATCAGGGCTTGGTCAGTTGGTTGGAGTTGATCAGGTGATCCACATCTCCTCATGCGTGAAGGTCGAGCCTCACGGATGATGATCACCGATACCTCTAGTTTTTTTTCGTCACCAATGCCATTAGCTCCATCGAAACGCATCGCACTATCCATAAAATTAGCTTTTTGCTATTATTGGCCTTGTGGCCTTTGGAATGATATTTCTTCGATAATATTAACTTTTTGTCTATCATTAATTCATCAGGGAATGTCACTATGGAATACTACTTTATTTATATACATAAATCAAATGTTTTAATTGATTATTGAATTGAGTTCCTTAGAAGCGTAGTTTAACACGTATATATTTTTAGCTACTACATATATATACATATATTTTCTTCTTTCATGTGTTTTTGACAGTACTAAATTTAGTTGTGCCACGTAACGTACTTTACAAGGTTGTTATCGTAACAATCTTGACAACCTGAAAGCTTTTGTAGACACGGACCCCTTTCAGAATTTCAAAAACTTCACGGACTCCTGTCGAAGAAAATTTTAAGAGAGAAAAACAAAGCATAATATTAAAAATCACTTTTATTTATTACTGAATTGTATCAAAACGAAGTTAGTGAGTAGGACGCTATTGTTTGGACTTGTTATAAGGGAACTTGGTGGCTGTGCTGGACCCCTGGCTTTTATATCACGGACCCCTAAGGTGTCCATGGACCCCACTTTAAGAAACCCTGCCCTTAAGGGTATTATACCTCACTTCGCTTCGCATGATCCTGTTTTATACCAACAAATACTGCAACAATCACTCTGAAATTAATATATAATAAAGTTGAGGACTAATTTTCTATGTCCATGCTGTTGTGAAAACATGATTCCGTCAAATTTTCTCGACAGAAAAATATTACAAAGTTACCTCCAAACCGTACAATAAACCGATAGCATTCAATGAATACTTGAAATTAAATCTGAAACTTTGCATAATATAAATGATATTAGTATAAAGAAAGCAGCTGCAGACTGTTCCTTATAAACGAAAAATCCATCAGTTGTAGCCGCGATTTCAAAATAACTGATGTTTTTGCGTGCGCGGCATCAGATTAGAGTAGGATAGACAGTTAAAAAGCAGAAGCGTTAGAGCAGGACTACGAATTGAGGTATTATGGGCCCTTAACATTTTTATTAGTCTCATCTTAGATTTATTTTAATAAATAGAGACATTGTGTAAAAACTTGTACATCTCGAAAACAATTATTGATAAAATATACATGAATGTGTTAATATATTATTATTATGGGCATTAATTATTGTGAATTTACATCATTAATACAGAATTATCGGACTTTTAATTTAATTTTTATATTATTTATAGCTTTCGCTGAGAATATGACTTATGCATACAAAACTATAATATACCAGCATAGACAAAGAAGATTAGACAGGTTTTACATACCTATATACAAAGTTAATGTATAGTAGTACATACATGTCCGCGTGCAGCGTTCGCCGCTGGTAATATTCATAAAATTACCTCATATGGAAAATGTTCCGCCATTTAACACGTAAACATGCTTAGAGACACTTTACTCGTATAAAAATAGGAAACGAGTCTGCCCGTCCACATTTAAACATATTGATGAACTGGTAATTTTCCCATAATCATCACCAACCTGTCAACGTTCACGAGTAGGCCTTTTGTTTTTTACGCCACTGTTTGTGGTCTTGAGCCACTCGTCCATTGGTTTCCGGCTACCTGTAATGTCATCTGACCATTGCCAACAGACAGATGTCCACCTCTAGACCACCACTTCGTAATTCTAACCGAACTTTGTTCAATATCTGTTCAAACGGCACAATAGCCATCAATTTTCATTGATTTGCATCAAATTAATGTTAAGCAATTAGTTCCGGTATAATAGTAACCTGCATTTTAAAATACTTTTACTATCACCAGCGTGGACGCCACGAAGCGGCGCGCTATCGCAGAGTTTTGATTGAAATCGAACAGACATGATGAAAAAAAAAATTTTGTTAGTCCGTCAGTTAGATTATAAGAAAATATTGGACACGTATTTTTTCTTTTTTTAATTAAACAAAAAATTATGAAGATATAGCCCGCCGAAGTTCCGCGTGACGTCACATCTAGGTACAATTTTACTTAAAAGTTACGTAATTTTTCCCCACTCCCAAACTTTGACGCGCTTTATCTCTGTCATATTTTGTTTGATTGACAAAAGAAAAAATATGTGTCCAACATTTTTTGATAACCTAAATGACGGACTAAATAGCATAATATTTTGTTTACCCAGACATTGTAAACCCTATTGTAAAGTACTGTACTGTTACCTAGATACTTAGATACTGTACTTATTCTCATACCTAGAGCTATAGAGTATTTTCTGTAACCCAATTTTTAGTGATACTAACTGGATTTTTAATTGCTGAAACGCCTAAAACTAAAGAAAGTAACTACTCGTCTATAGGAACCACCTTAAAGAGACATCTTTACTAATAATAAAGTAGTAAAAAAGTCGTTTTCGTGAATTGAATATATTATTTTTGGTAAATTTAATTGCTAAATACATTATTTTTTATTTCTGTCAATGTTTACTCAACGTTTTTTTTTTATTATCATCGTAGTGATCAATATTATATGAGCTATCAGGGGTGTTCATAAAATATCCGCCAAAACTAAAAGCCGAAAACTGTCGATAATCGTTTTTATCTTGTACGAAAATAAAAGGTACATTAATTGAAGACATTTCCTTTCAAGCGAAGCCGCGGACAAAAGCTAATCGAAAATAAAATTAGCCTAATCAGAAGAATAATACGTTACCTGATTGGCCAAAATCACCCCCCGTCCCACTCCTATTGAAAATATATAAGGTCCTACAATAATAAGTGAAAATAATTCTAGGGTAGATCATGTATCGTTAACTGATCAAATTCCAGAAGAAAAAAATTTTTGCGCAAATAATTTTTTTACTTACAAAGTGGTTCAGCTGACTTATCTATGGAAAGGTAAAAAAAAATTACGCGCATTTTTTTTTCGGTTGAATGTGGTCTATTTTGGATACTCTAACTAACATCAGATAAAAAAGAACACTTTGAATTGTAGAACCTTATAAGTATATAAGGTGACTTTAATTTATACAGCCAAACTCATACTGGAGGCTTGGTAAGTGATCAGTAACACGGATCGATAATAATTTTTGCTAATTTCGCAAAATAAAATCTCGACGTCTCAATAGTAATGACTCGGGGCTGGGCTTGCGTTTGTGAGGAACATGAAAAGAATAATTTACGAATTTCACAAAAAGTGTCATCGAACCTTGTTACTGAGATCTTACCGAGTTTTCATTTCAGTAAGAATTTGGCAGCATAAATTAAAGTCACCTTATATAAGGTGCTCTAAAAATATCTGCCACGGCTTCAATGGTAGATGGTATTGTGTATGTAGATTACAATTATGAAGAAATTTTGTACCCCGGAATAGTTGTATGAATTTGAGAAAATAAATTAAATAAATAATTATTTACTTTATTCGGTATAATGTGGTTCACAAACTACGCGCGATGTGTCGTTTCATCAATAAAAATAATTTCTAACTCTTTCCAACTGTTTTGTGTTACTATGGGATGGTTTCATGCAAGTAAATCATTTTAACTTATTTTTTGTATGAAAAAATGTATGACGTTAGATCAATAAAATATCGTTACTATTGTAATCTATATTCACAATACAATACAATGGGAGGGCCCATTGCAGCCGTGGCAGATATTTTTAGAGCACCTTATATATTGAGAGAAGGACGGCATGAAAACCGGCCGGCCACCATCCATCCGTCCATCCATCAGCCTGTGTTCGTCCACTGCTGGACATAACTACTTATCCCAAATTACGCCACTCTTAACGGTCCTCCGTCCTCCTCATCCAGCTGCTACCCGCAACATCCTTCAGGTCGTCGGTCCAGCGCGCACGACGCCGGCCTACGCCACTTCAACTTACTGATTTGACAGGCTATGTCGGCCACCTTCGATCTGCGACGGATGTCCTTGTTTCAGATTATATCCATCAAAGATACCCCAAGCATAGCCCGCTCCATAGCTCGTTGAGCGACCCTGAATCGGTAGATTAGATCACGTCTCTTAGCGCCGGCCACCAGTGGCACGCAAAAGGAAAGAAGAAGGAAGTAAGAAAACAGATTAAAAATCATCACGATCGACAGTAAGAGTATTAACCTATTAAATAAAGGTCAATGTCCAGTTAATACATTTTTATATCTGAACAGCTGTGATAACATGAGTTCAAACACCTATCTATCCATTCAAGCAGGCTATTAGAGAAAACACTTTACTGAGCGCAGTTGTCCGCAAAGTTGAGTGTGAAGTCCGATCGCGTAGTGCAAGAAGTTACTTATTTATAATAATAAGAATTTTTTACATTTCTTTGCTCTGTATTTTTGCACATAAGGAAATGTAATGGAACAATTTTTTTGGAAGTATAGGATTGAAATTTTAATTTGTAGAAATCGTACTTTCGAACAAATAAACAAAATTATAGATTAATACATATTTAATATATACAGGGCGCTAATTATGATAACCTTTTAAGGGTTCCGCGCCCAAAGGGCAAGACGGAGCCGAATTTCGGAAAAAAAACCTATCAACGGAATCTATACCATGTGGAGTTCATTTGGACTTTTAGTTCGTAAAGATCCCAAATATCACAAAACGATGATAATTTAATAAATAAGTACTTACCTATTATATATTTTACAAGTAAAAAGTTATCTGCATTCCAAGAAAATACAAAAGAAGACATTGCCTTTGATTTCACACATTATACCTATTTGTTTGCAAGACTTTGTTCAACATTATCGATCGATGCCATATAACCTAAAATGATATATTATTTTTCAACACACTTGCTTATAAAGTGGCCCTTATTGCGTTCTCAGGGTCATAATGCAGCATATTAAACACGCGTGCTTTTTATTTTACATTATCGCACTAGTGTGTTTTACATTACAGTTTTTTTTTATCTTAGCAAAGAGTTTTGATGTCTTGAGAAATAGTAAAGTTTTTGCGAATAAATAGACTATCTCAGTCAAAATATAATATGTAATCATTTAATTTCATCAAATTATTTATTTTTATCAACAAATTAACTCAATTTTTTGTTGTAAATACAAAAATATTCAATTTGTTAATATTTAATATGTGGCTGTTTGGCAATATTTGGCTGTTTGGCTTATTGCGTCAGTGCCATTTATTTCCATCTGCGCTAAAACAAAATCTACGCCGCCATTTTTCAAAGAAAATTGTCAGTTCATAGCTGTGGTTTCGATTATGTGGAAAAAACGAAAAACGTCGTATGAAACGCGTAAGCATTAGACATTACACTCTCAGCTCCATTACGGCCTCGCCTTCGGCTCGTCCTGGAATCCCGCCTCGGCTGTAATGTCTCACTTGTATCATAATGTACTATTATCAAAATGAGCAGGTTCGGTTCCCGGCTAAGGGAAGTCATTTTTTAAGAAGATTTAAATGCAGATTTTATTTTCTTTAAAATCGATGACCAGAGTCTTTTGAGCAAATTTATCTATCTCTGATAGTAGTTTGAATTTTTTCATACTGCCCCATCTCATAAGTATAAGTATGCACACTATGAAATTATTTGATCGCAGGGTAGTAAAAAACTACTTAATTCATTCTATAATTTCCGTATTTTCCATGGAAAAATGGAGTCGAGAAAACGCACTCAGGTTGCGCGAACGTGAAGTGCAAGGAAAGTATACAGTCGTACATGGCGTGAGGATTCTGTAAATGTAGTAAAGACACTATTTGATACTCGGGGCCAATGCTCCTTAAAAAAGGCCCGCTCTAACGCTTTTGCTTTATAACTTTCTATTTATTTATTTATTTTATTTATTTACTTATATATCAAGGAAAACTTACAGCACAAGGTGACTAAAAATATCAACAGAGTAAGTAACTATAATACGGCCAATTACAAGTTTTCACTAATAGTAATGTAATAGTCGAATGTAATGAAACAAATAAAGTTTTAATGACATAAATAAGTAGATTTGAGTAACACAATATTGACGAGTAATAAGCAGATGATACAAGTAAAACATAAACACACAGGAGAACTAATAACAGTATTATACGAAATGAACCTAGTTTAATCTATCTCGCTCTAATCAGCTGCCGAGCATACAAAACCTCGGTTATTTTGACTTATTTTGCAACATTTTTACAGAGACATATAATTATTACTAAGTAGCATTTTTACGTAGTGCCATGGAACAAAAAGTAGTAGTGCTGAAAATCTATCAATCGTATATTTGCTTTCTTTGTCATTGTTATTTCTCTAGTTAAATTACAATACCGAGAACGAGGCAATGCTATTCGAGAGATTTTTTTGGAATTCCTGATTTTCTTTTACTGAAGCCAATATAAAATTTTAGAGCAATTTTTTTAATTTTATTTAGAAATTTCAATATTTACTAACTATCTAAAGTGGGTGTGTGGAAATCTGCTTTTCTCCGATTTAGGGTCTCCGAGCCTTAATGACGGGGAATATACCAACTGTACATTAATTACTCAGCTCCTTCATTTAAAAACATGTTTGAAAATACAGAATACATAAAACGTATATATTTCGGGTCACCCCCTAACCACGGAACAAAAAATTACTACCCTAATGCTGCATGTACCAAATATCTACACTTACTTACTTTAGTACTTTTAAGTAAGTATTTGACTACTAGAGTTATTCTCAGTCTGTCGAATTAGCCGTCTCGACCATAAAACCTGTTTTATCTGTCGAAATCCATAATTTTTGAACTGGAGTTTTAGAAATCTCGCTTCGACTGTTTCTGCGGAATCGGCCACTTGAGGAATCTGTGGCACTAAATACAGATGCACAGAGTCTGTGGCACTAAATACAGATGAACAGAGTCTGTGGCACTAAATACAGATGCACAGAGTCTGTGCCACAGACGGACACCGAGGCTTACGCTACAGGAAATTCCATTTATAAAGTTATTTTCACGAAAGAAGTCCCCTGTACTTATTGTTAATAATTAATGTGAAAATCCATGGGATTTCTTTCGTGAAAAGAACTATAAATACTACAAACAGAACCACAAAGACAGCCTCTGTGGTTTTTTTGGTTTGAGTGACCGCCTGTGCTGCTTGGTTTGCGTACTTGACTACGAAACGTGATTGTAAAAGTGTATGACGAAGTACTATGAAAAGGCTATGACTTGCATTTCACAGTCCAGTCTTGGAAACACCTCTGACACCCCCTCGGGGATTCATATCGTGACAATGTATTTTTTTTCTATCTATTGAACCCTAAAAATTATTATCCTTATACAAATATTTATCGATCGAACAGACAGCATTGAGAACTGTGAAAATCGATGGCATTGTTATTAGGTACTTTCAATGTCACGAGGCAACGAGATCTATTGCTGAGTTTTTCCGCAATGTAATTATCTCAGAAGCGAAGCCACACGATTGTTTATCATTGTTAAAACAATTACTTGATAATCACGTTTCACATAAAATTGAGTTTTTTCTTATGTTACGATTAAATACGGATGAAGTCCGGCTTAAGTCAGTATTGCCAGCTTAGTGGGTTTATCAAGGTTGGATGGTATATTTTTCACATGTAATTGAGTTTTTTCTTATGTTACGATTAAATACAGATGAAGTCCGGCTTAAGTCAGTATTGCCAGCTTAGTGGGTTTATCAAGGTTGGATGGTATATTTTTCACATGAAATTGAGTTTTTTCTTATCACGATTAAATACAGATGAAGTCCGGCTTAAGTCAGTATTGCCAGCTTAGTGGGTTTATCAAGGTTGGATGGTATATTTTTCACATGAAATTGAGTTTTTTCTTATCACGATTAAATACAGATGAAGTCCGGCTTAAGTCAGTATTGCCAGCTTAGTGGGTTTATCAAGGTTGGATGGTATATTTTTCACATGAAATTGAGTTTTTTCTTATCACGATTAAATACAGATGAAGTCCGGCTTAAGTCAGTATTGCCAGCTTAGTGGGTTTATCAAGGTTGGATGGTATATTTTTCACATGAAATTGAGTTTTTTCTTATCACGATTAAATACGGATGAAGTCCGGCTTAAGTCAGTATTGCCAGCTTAGTGGGTTTATCAAGGTTGGATGGTATATTTTTCACATGAAATTGAGTTTTTTCTTATCACGATTAAATACAGATGAAGTCCGGCATAAGTCAGTATTGCCAGCTTAGTGGGTTTATCAAGGTTGGATGGTATATTTTTCACATGAAATTGAGTTTTTTCTTATGTTACGATTAAATACAGATGAAGTCCGGCTTAAGTCAGTATTGCCAGCTTAGTGGGTTTATCAAGGTTGGATGGTATATTTTTCACATGAAATTGAGTTTTTTCTTATGTTACGATTAAATACAGATGAAGTCCGGCTTAAGTCAGTATTGCCAGCTTAGTGGGTTTATCAAGGTTGGATGGTATATTTTTCACATGAAATTGAGTTTTTTCTTATGTTACGATTAAATACAGATGAAGTCCGGCTTAAGTCAGTATTGCCAGCTTAGTGGGTTTATCAAGATTGGATGGTATATTTTTCACATGAAATTGAGTTTTTTCTTATGTTACGATTAAATACAGATGAAGTCCGGCTTAAGTCAGTATTGCCAGCTTAGTGGGTTTATCAAGGTTGGATGGTATATTTTTCACATGAAATTGAGTTTTTTCTTATGTTACGATTAAATACAGATGAAGTCCGGCTTAAGTCAGTATTGCCAGCTTAGTGGGTTTATCAAGGTTGGATGGTATATTTTTCACATGAAATTGAGTTTTTTCTTATGTTACGATTAAATACAGATGAAGTCCGGCTTAAGTCAGTATTGCCAGCTTAGTGGGTTTATCAAGGTTGGATGGTATATTTTTCACATGAAATTGAGTTTTTTCTTATGTTACGATTAAATACAGATGAAGTCCGGCTTAAGTCAGTATTGCCAGCTTAGTGGGTTTATCAAGGTTGGATGGTATATTTTTCACATGAAATTGAGTTTTTTCTTATCACGATTAAATAGAGATGAAGTGCGGCTCAAGTCAGTGTTGCCAGCTTAGTGGGTTTACCAAGGTTTGAATGGTATATTTATGTAGGTATTTTATTAAACACTGCAAATACTATATACAGGGTTACTTTTTCAAGTGGGCGTATATGGCCAAATCTAAAATTAAATGAAATAGCGAAAAGTGTTCGAAGGAGTCTTGCGGCGGATTTTGATGAAAACAAAAACTGTATCATTAGATTTAAATGTCACTTCTATCACTCACATTTTTCTAATAAGTAAGCGGTTATAAAAATATATATGTTACAGTTAAAACCCGAAATCAGTTAGAACTAGTTTTAACTAGTAAGTGCCATACAAAATTTGGGCGGTCGCCTCGCTCCGTTCCGCTTCGCTTGGCTCCTAAATGTATTAACATGTCAACCTAACCGCTCCTCCTCGCTTCGCTCGTCGTCTTAACCTATTTTGTATTTTTTTGTATATAGGATGAAATTTAATCAACCGACCAAATTCATACTAGAGACTCGGTTGGTGATCAAGAACTAGGTTCAGTAATCCTTTTGGCCAATTTCGAAAAATGTTTTTTTTTGCTCCCGTACTGGTTGGACTAGTTTAAGTACAATTCCTAGTGCAGGTTCTACGGGAAAAAATTTTTTTTTTCTCGAATTTCACCTGGTGGGTCATTAAACCTTGTTCCTGATGACTAACCAAGTCTCCAGTATGAATTTGGTCGGTTGATTTAATTTCACCTAGTATAGCAAACGGGTTCTAACTGATTTCGGCTTTTAACTGTGACATATACAGGATGTAAATAGAGTGCAACCATTCAATAAAACCACATACTCTACTGATCATACTGAACAACTATTCGAAAAAAAAACCCGCGCAAATCTTCAGAGAAAAAGATATTCAACTGTAACTCAAAGACTTTATCTCGTAGGAGGGAGGTTTCACGGACGACGCTCTCTCTAAACTCGCCCGTATGTCGGTGCGTTAGGGTTCACGCATTTTTGTTTGGAACTCAATTATTTCCCAAACTAAGGGTGTCCGCGGGTACGATTCTTGGGAAAAGTGGTTCAGCGGGGTCGGTAGAACATGTGATTTCATTTAATGGTAGCAGTCTATTTACACCGGTATATATTTATTTATTTTTTGGAATGTGTTACACTTATACCATACTTGGTGGTTGAAAGGATCGTAGTACTTTTCCTAACGCCCTGTATGTGTGACTTCTAATTATACAGCCAAATTCATACTGGAGACACGGGGAGTGGTCAGAGTCAAGACCAAGGTTCAATGACCCTTTATGTGAAAAACGCAAAATAAAATTTGTGCCCCTATACTTATTTACGAACAACTCCGAGTCAATTAGTATAGTAAGCCTAAATTTCATTTTGCGCTTTTTACAGAAAGGGTCATTCAGCCTCGGTCCTGACCACTTACCGAGTCCCCTGTGTAAATTTGGCTATATGATTAGAAGTCACCTTATATATAAGGTTCTACAATAATAAGTGATAATAAGATAGATTGTATTTAAGAAGAAAAAAAATGATTTCTTGTCGTATCATTTTTTAACTTTCCAGTACAAAGTTGTTCAATCAGCTGACTAAATTTCTATGAAATAAATAAAAAATGTCTTTGTTGGAAAGTGGTCTATTAGCAATACTCTATCATCTCTTGATTTTCTTTCACTTTGCGTTGTGGGACATTATAAAATTTATATTTTATATTTGATATTAATGTCACCGCCTTGTTTCAAACTCATTGGTGCAAGCCCGGCCACAGGAGGGTTATTCTCAGTCTGTCGTAGCCTTCTCGACCGTAAAATCCCGTTTTATCTGTCAAACTCCATACATTGTTCGGTCGAGTTTTTGAAATTTCGTTAGGACCGTGTTTCTGGAATTGCCCTCCAGGTTTCAAACTCGGGTCTCGAGATCGCGAATCCGGCATTATACTGACTGAGTGACCGCTTCAATTATATAACCGTTTCTATTTGAAGTGCTACAAAAGCTACTTGACGACGGTCTACGTTTACAATAAATACTCTATGGGCCATTCTAATGGCAGTTTATTTCACCCATGGTATTAAAAGGTTGGTAATACTGGGCCAGGGATGGGGAAATTGATTTAGACGAAGGGCCGTATAAAATAATTTCAGTATTTCCGCGGGCAAAAAGGCATTTATTTATGCAGTCAAACTCATACTGGAGGCTTGGTAAGTGATCAGTAACACGGATCGATGAACCTTTTTGTGAAATTCGTAAATTATTTGTTTCGTTTTCCTTACAGACACATTCCCAGCCCCGAGTCATTAAAATTACTATGGGACGTCAACATTTTATTTTGCGAAATTGGAAAAAAGTGTTATAGATCCGTGTTAATGATCACTTACCAAGCCTCCAGTAAGAGTTCGGCTGCATAAATTAAAGTCACCTTATATGTGACCAAAATAATCGTTACAAAATGTTTTGTTTCGACGTGCGAGGCCGGTGTGAGAAATAAAATTTTGACTGTTCTGTATTTACTAGACATTGCTAGTAAAACCCACTCGAAATGTTCGTCAATCATCCTATTCCTTAAGAGTATGGCATATTATTACCCGTCCAACACAAAAAGGCCAATGTCAAATACTTTATTAGCTTTTGATATAAGCGATTTTTGGTTAGCTAATTGACATATTTGTCTAGGACGCGTAATACTAATAATTACGCGCGAAACAGCAGATCGGAGGGTTTTTAGCTAATACCGAAATATTTTGTAGGGAAAGAAATATTGGATCTAAGTACAAAACCTTTATATATCTATTACCTATTTTATGAAAAAAAAATCAAGTTGATCTCTTAGCCGCGTTCTTGAAACGAACGTTTGAAAACCAAAAAAAGAGGATGGAAAATATTTAAAACATTAAAAGTATAAATCTTAGTACATTGTTTATAAAGTAGATGACCAAGATAAAGGATCAATAAATCAAATAGATTTTTTTCAATATTAGGATAGTCCTAATTTCTTAAAAAGAACCCTCGAAAATCTGACTTTGTTCATGTTCTAGGCTCAGGTACAGCATTAAGTAGTTTTTACGAAGGTTCATTGTTGAGAATACTTGCCCACAGATATATGAAGACCCGAACATAGAAATAATTTTCTGAGCGTGTTTAGTTATTGTTTTTCCGGTTTTGAATCATTTGATTGAATCATGTCTGTAACCGGATTTGGCCCGCGGGCCGCCATTTCCCCATCCCTGTACTAGGCTGTATAGCGAAAGCCATTGCCGCAATGTTACATGGACATTGAAGAAAGAAAATTCGAAATAGTCTGTGGATTGCTAAACCGAATTGAATGTGCATCGAACCATTACGCAGTTGTTTACCTTACGACGGATTGTACTGGCAATTGGCATCATACCGAATGTTCAAGCATCATAATAATTAAAATATTTATATAAACATTTTTATTGTTCATTGGCTTTGTAAACAGAGGGTGTTTACCATTACACAATAGGTATACCATATTTGTTAGCGAAATAAGAGATATAAATATTCTATATTAGATATAAGTCTAGAATAATATACGGGAAATGAAAATCTGAATTTGAAAATTATAATTTAAGAGTATACATTCGCCCGTAGTTAAAGCCGCCAATTTGTCATTTTTAAGGGGAGGGAATTCGTGTTTTACCCCAAAATGCTTGTTTTTAAATAAAGTTCCGCGTCATTAAAATATGGATTGAAAATTTTAATATAACATATATGTTCTTCTTCATATACAGGATGTAAATAGAGTGCGACCATTAAATAAAACCACATACTCTACTGATCATACTGAACAACGATTCGAAAGAAAAACCCGCGCAAATCTTCAGAGAAAAGATATTTAACTGTAATTTAAAGACTTTATCTCGTAGGAGGAAGGTCTATTTTAAAACGCTGCAACGGAATAACTGTTTCACGGACGACGCTGTCTCTAAACTCGCCCGTATGTCGGTGCGTTAGGGTTCACGCATTTTTGTTTGGAACTCAATAATTTATCAAATTAAGGGTCGCCGCGGGTATGATTCTCGGGAAAAGTGGTTCAGTAGGGCCAGTAGAATATGTGGTTTCATTCTATTTACACCCGGTATCTATTCAAATTATAATGTAATGGTTTATTGGGAATATTATAATCTAAAACTTAAATAACAATTTATATCTAAACTGATTAGAATAACCTAGCAATTTAAATATTTTACAAATATATTAAAATAGGAAATTTTGGACACCCATTTAATAGAACAAATAAAATATGCTGGCCAGATCGCTACCGTCTTTGGGCAAGGTACCCAAAAGGCTGGCTGCATTGCCTCGCTGGATCGCGAGGCTAATCCGCTGACCAAAATATGTCCCAGCCTTTTGGTTACCAGAAGCGTCGATCAGGCGCGACGAGATCTTTTTAAAAGAGTCGTCGCGCTTCTGGTCCCCATGGCCCGATAGGAAGGGCACAAACATGTAGCCCTCTCCTAAGGCCGCATATTTAATTATTATGGCAATTTTTAAGCATCTTTTTTAATTTGACTACATTTAAAAGATTCTAAAAATAATTTCACCTAAAAAACCGTTTCATTTGTTGTATAATTATTGTATTGTAATAAAAAATATATTAAATAAAAGTACTGTCTAGTTGTTTAAGACAACAATATTTGTAAAATAGTTAAAATAAACATTGAAAACTAACAAAAACAGCTTGAAATCGCTAGTTCTCTGAGCGACCCACTCCCACTGAGCAGGATAGGTATATAACATATGTGTAAAATTAAAGCGATGGAGCGGGACAGATTTCTTTAACTTCGCAATAAGAACTGCCAATAGGTAGCCTGTCATGTCATGCTGGCTTCCGTACTACTTGCATACTAAGAAATTAATTATTAAAATTATAAAAAACGAACAAGTAATAACTAAAGTTGCAATGCATTTATTAGGTACCGTTGAAAACAGAAACTCTTGGGAATAAAAAGTTTCGTTTATTTTTAACCGAGCACAAAGCATAATTACTTTCGTTGCTACAACAGCTCATTGCTGAGGTTGCGTGACTCTTGCATTGCCACCTCCGACGTACCATACCACTTTACTGTTGCACATTACCTCTCCCCTCGCGACCTCATACTGTATGAGAAGTGTGAGAACACCCCTTACCTCACCCCCTGTCGGGTGCACAGGTAACTTTGTGCGCAGTAAATACACAGTGATATTTGACACGCTATGGTCACACTTTTGTAACGTTTTATATTTAGTGCGTGACTCAAAGAAAGGTCTTTCTTTTCTACGAGAATGTCCAAGAACGCCTCGGCCTCGCCCGTCAGATCTATGAAGTTATATCCTAAAATACTTACGCACTACATAATACAAAGAAATAATATTTTATCGTGTAGATTGTATCACTTGTTCCGGGTTTCCCGGAAAATTCACCCCCTCCATTAGAAAAGCATTCATAAATAATATACCCGTATAGAGCCGCGGCTGGTCCCGCGCGTGTTGAAACATTGTGAACGTTTATACAGCCAAATTCGTACTAGAGACTCGGTAATTGATCAGGGCCAAGGTTCAATGACACCCGACTTTACATCGCATGTTATATTATTTATAGCTTTTGCACGCGGCTCCCCCCGCGTGTTATTCGGTTTAACGACATGCTTTTTTCCGGGATAAAAAGTATCCTATGTGTTAGTTAGGGTATAAGCTATATCCATTCTAAATTTCATCCAAATCCGTTCAGCCGTTTCAGCGTGAAAGAGTAACAAACATACACACACACACACACCCTCACACACAAACACACCCCCACACACACCCTCACACACACACACACCCTCACACACACACACACCCTCACACACACACCCTCACACACACCCTCACACACACACACACCCTCAAACACACACTTTCGTATTTATAATATTATAGATTACCCGATAAAAAGTCACAAACAAAAAGAGTCTTCAGGTTTCAATAGAGACTTTATAAACGTAATTATTTTAAATTTTACGTAGATTTAAAAATACTGCCTTCTAGGTAAATATAATAACGTAGTACGTTTAATAAAATTATAATACATAAGTTTTTTCAAAAAAGTCGATAACCTTTCTAAGAACGTGAAGTAGAATTATAATCTTTATTTGACCGCCTGTGGACGAGTGGTAGAGCGCTCGCCTGCTGACCCAGAGGTCGTGGGTTCAATCCCGCGGTGCAAAATGATTTGTGTCCGGTGTGTGTGCTTAGGCACGTCGGAAATACAGACGAATTTAGCACCTTACTTTGCATCAATCAGAACTGAACAGTCATTCTTTTGTTTTTTTGTTTAAAACCCAGACCCTGACGACATAGAAACACGCGCTCGCTAAAACTGAGTTTTTATTAAATAACTAACCTTTGCCCGTGGCTTCCCTTGCGTTTTATTCCAGCTTTTTGATTCCAGTTTTTTGTTTCCGATTTGTTAGGTAAGATTTAATAAGATTAAGTGCTTTACCTCTGATCCCATATTTTTCTAATTTATTTAATAATATGTCATGATTCACGTAGTCAAAAGCTTTTGTTGGATCCATATAGAGGGCAGCTACAGGTATGCGTTTGTCCATACTTGTTAATATTGTGATTGTGACCAATAATTAATATATGGCCATGTTTATTGCATTATTTTGTCTAAATCCCATTTGCTTCAGTGAAAATATGTTATACTTCTCTAGGTATGAGTTAATACTTTTAAAGATTACCTTTTCAAAATTTTTTAGAAAATATTGCTATTTTCTCTATCAATGTTCTTAAGCAATGGTATGATAATTGACAGTTTAAGTTTATTGGGATATGTTCCTTCATCAATACAAAGATTTATAATGTAGCTTTATTGGCGCAATGATGAAAGCAACGTGTTTTATAATAGCAGTTGTTATTTCATCATATCCTGTGCTTTTTGTGTTTATTATGATTGTATTATTTTGTATATTTCATCTGGAGTTATGGGTTTAATAAATATAGAATTTGAATTATTATTTGGGAACATTGAATTTTTTTACGTCATTGCATTACATTACATTCTGAGGTTTTGTTATTAGTTGACAAAGTAACTATTAAAGGAATGAGCTATTTCATGTGGATCAAATAATATTTGTCCATTATGATTAATTTTGTCGATATATTCTTTCATAACTCTTGATTTTGCTTTGTTTATAATGTTCCTGGTAGCTTTGCATCTATTGTTAGAAGTTTTTATGAAATAATTATTTTGAGATTTTTGCGTTAGTTTTATTATTGATTTAAATCTATTAGCATACTGGTGAAGTTTTAGTTTTGATGCGTTTGTACGAGATCGTCCATAAAAGTCCATAAAAGCTCTCATTTTCTTTTACTACATTGTTTTAATCCTTTTGACAACCATTTGGGTTTTTGGTTTATTGAAAATTTTACTTTGATTTTTGGAAAGCATAAAAAGTACATGAGTTTAATAATATCGTAAAATTGTTCAAATGCTTCATTGGCATTGTTGGATATTTTTGTGTCATAAAAAGTGATATTATATATATACATATACTAGGTGAAATTAAATCAACCGACCAAATTCATACTGGAGACTCGGTTAGTCATCAGGAACAAGTTTTAATGGTTCTCCAGGTGAAATTCGAAAAAAAAAAGTTTTTCCCCGTAGTGCCTGCACTAGGAATTGTACTTAAACTAGTCCAACCGGTAAGGGAGCAAAAAAATTATTTTTCGAAATTGGTCAAAAGGATACCTGAACCTAGTTCTTGATCACTAACCGAGTCTCCAGTATACATTTGGTCGGTTGATTTAATTTCACCCTATATATATTTTTTTATATTATTCTTTAAATTTCTTATTATTTTCCATACTATAATCTCGTTTTATATCGTACCAGTATTGTAGTGTATATGATTTCTTTACTGGACAAGTAAGAAGTTATGCACAGTGATCGGATAGAGCTATGTAGTTCAATAACTTCACTTTTGCAGCCACGTACATTGTGAAAAATATTATCTAAGCACGCTTGCCTATTAAAACGACATTGATAGTCTTCAACTTACATTCATGTCTATCTGTAAAATGTTAATAATTATATCCCCCGAGTTTTTCTAGTGATGAAAACTGATAATGTTGTACGGTTTATGCCTAGTACTGATCTGGAAAGTCTTCATCTTTTCATCATCAATAAAAACATTTATTGCATACTTTTTATGATTAATTGAAATAGGCGTTACCTTGCGAAAGTCCATCTCTAAGTAAAGGATATGAATATAATTTGCAATATTCCGCTAAACAATTCTTGTCGTGCTATTCAAAATGCAGACTCGTGCACCGCCCGCCCGCCCGCATAAAAACATGCAACAAGCAAGCAATACAAGCAAATCAATCTTAAATAACAAGCAAGAAAACTTATCGACACTTAGCAACACATCCCGAGGATGCCTCGTTCAGAGGCGAAACACGTGTCGATAAGTTTTCTTGCTTGTTATTTAAGATTGATTTGCTTGTATTGCTTGCTTGTTGCATGTTTTTATGCGGGCGGGCGGGCGGTGCACGAGTCTGCATTTTGAATAGCACGACAAGAATTGTTTAGCGGAATATTGCAAATTATATTCATATCCTTTGCATACTTTTTATTCAAAAGTAAGGGAAACAATATTATGATGTGCATTCTGTACCGAGGTAAGAAGTTAAATGGCTTAAAACAAAGTTAGTTCTGTCAAATCAGTTTAATCTTATTACACGTATTGACACTGACACAATGAGCACGGGTAATTTAGTTTGTAAATCTTTCGAGTTTGATCAGCAGATTAGGTATGTGCTGTCATTTGATGTTACTTCCAGAGCTTTAAATAGCACTATAAATATAAGGTCCTACAATTCAAAGTGAAAAAAATTAATGAGATGTTAGGGTATCCCCAATAGACCACATTTCAAAGAAAAAAAAGTTTTTTGCGCGATCTTTTTTTTTCACCTTTCCATAGAAATTTCGTCAGCTCATTGAACCACTTTGTACTGGGAAGTAAAAAAATAAATTAACGAAAAATTTTTTTTCCTCTGGAATTTGGTCAGTTAACAATACACAATCTACCCTAGAATTATTTTCACTTATTATTGTAGGACCTTATATATTGAAAACGATATTTTTAACATACGAATACAGTCGGTAAGAAAACAAACATCGATCGATACCAAGTTCTGCATGTTGTAGGTACTCAAGGTATTTATTTTAGTGTGCAATCACCTACGTCTGGGTAGACAGTCTGCAGTCTCTTGTTCTTTTCAAAATGCATAATTCGTTCACGCTTCACGGCTTTCAGTGACGTCAGCCTGAAAAATTAAAAAACTCTGTTATGGAGAGTAAGCAAAGTGCTTTATGTATGACACGGCTATCTTTATGCAGTAATATGTACTGCAGTCAAGGTGATCCACTTAAATAGGACGACATTTCTGTCAAAATGTTTCGAGAACAAAATGCAATTTTGTGGTTCATACAAAAAACTTAATAAACATGAAAATATCACGACGAAATACAATACACTTTTATACACTCTGCTTCTATATAAGGTGACTTTCGTTTATATAGCCAAATTTATACTGGAGACTCAGTAGGTGCTCAGGATCAAGCTTAAATTACCCTTTCTGTGGAAGTATGAATTTGGCTGTATAAACGAAAGTCACTTTGTATACTTCATACAAATTGAAGTAAAATGTAGAATTATGTATTTCTCTATAATCGAGCTTTTCGTTTTGTTTTTATAACTATTATAGTCCAGATGGCAACTGCATATAAGCAACCCTACCTCACAATATAATTCATATAACCCATCAATTAACAATTTACATCAAGTACGGAACCCTACTTTTTATTATTTTTTGTTTTACTTTAGAGTAAGTCCTACAATCTGACTAAATTTAAAACTTGTATGTATTACCGTCTTTAAGTAAGAGCCAAAACCAATAACGTTCAAATAATGCAACTTTTTCGAGGTTTCTTGTATACTCCCTTTAATTCCTTTTTATATTTTATTATTTGTCCTGACAGACACCATAGTAACACGTATTCTGTGAAAATTTGAACTTTCTGCCTATTACGGTTGAAGTGGTTCAAGCTGTAGGCCCCTGTGACAGACGACATAGACAGACACAGCGGAGGATTTAGTAATAGAGTCCCATTTGGCACCCTTCGGGTATGGAACCCTAAAAAAGTACAATTATAACCTCATTGAATAAAACACCGAGACTAGACTGTTGGGATAGACACCGATATCCTAGGATAATCGGAATTCGCTAATACGAGATCTATGTTTTCGATATTTGGCAACCAGTTGGCAACCGACTCAGAGATACATAATCTAGGCGCTAGGCTGCGATCTATTGTTTTAGTGATAATGAGAATGAAGAGGGCACAGCATTTTATTATATTTAAGTGAGTCCAATTTTTATTTAATTTCATTGTATATTTTCCCGTATTATATTTAAGGAGTCCTATTGGTTTCAATAAATAAATTATTGTTAATAGAAGAGGGAAGATCATAGGATACTTGATTCGAAATGACAGACAGTATCTTGAAAAATACCATAGAAGAAAAGGTCTTTACACAAGTGGAATGTTACAGAGAAAAAGAGAAGAATGGCGGTTGCTCTTTGGCGAGGGGCAACATGTTTTTAACGTCAATATAAATAAAAATATGTAGGTAATTTAAAAAGCATACGTACTCGTATGCTAGGTAAATTTTCCATAACGTTTTCTTCTTCAATAGAACAACTTGGTGATGCGCAGACGGGTTATACCGGTTAGAGGTATGTACATGTTACGGCTAATGATAGGTCGGCTTACCTGAAGTTTACATTTGGGCACTAGCTAATGGTAATTTATTACACCCTTAGCCGGCTTAACTTAAGAATAACCACTAACAAACGACTAGAACAGCAAAAGCAAACGAAAAAATTAAAAAATTGAGTACCTAATAATTCAATAAAAAGTCAAAAATAGGTGCGACGACGAGCAAAGCGAAGTAGAGCGAAAAGGAGCGTCTTGGGTAAATTTGAGAGCCAAGATAGCCCCCTAGTTTTAACGGAACTTATACTAAAAATCCTTTTTGTCCTCGCACCTATATTTACATTTTTGTTGAATTATAACTATAATATTTCATCCTTCCATTTTCTCTTACATTTTTAAATTTAGCCGGCTAAAGATGAAATAAACCAATAAAATTTATTTCGAATATTAGCTAATGCTTAAAACTAAACTTAAAATTAACCAGCTAATCAAGGTTGACTTGATGAAATTTCTTGTAGGAATATGTTCGTCCTTGCCTTCTGTCCCTTCTTTGTATCTTTGTACATATCTACTATTTTTGCGCAATGAAGTGTTTATTCATTCATTAATTCAAACCTAACATTAGCCGTAACATATAATGCAATGTTAATGTAAGGCCTTAGATGGACCATTTTGTTTACAAGTGGATGTACCACGACAACCAACGAGGGCCTTGTGTGTCGTGCTATACCAACATGGCCAATGTTGTTCTACACGAGAAGCCTTGACATGCTTAGGAAGAAATTAAAAACCCCATATATTTTTACCAGTTGAAGACATTCTGCCCCACTTTTTGTGGCTGCTACATCTTGAGGGTGGAGGGAGTTTAAAGAAAATTTAAATAGTGAGTAATATGTAACTATTAAATTTTATGTCATTGCGGTATAGAAAATCAGAAAAGTAAATCTGGACGTGAGGAGCTCTGAACGGGAAAACTCCTCACGTCCGGATTTACCTTTCTGATTTTCTATAGCGCAATGATATAAAACTTAATTTGTTATCTCCTTGCGATGGATAAATCGCCAAGTGTTTAAAATATAGAAATTTATTTCTATCATAGTTTATAAGTAACTAGGTATAACAAAATTTATTTTTAATTACTATACATTATTATACTTAACTTAATCATTATGTATAATCAAAACGTCACTTAATTTCCTACAGGAAATAAAGTTCTGAGGCTTTGCATCAATTTACTTTTCTTTTAAATTGTAGCCAGCCATTGACCAAAGCGTTACAAAAAGTTTCCTATATTTCTAGAAATATAAAAGTGCTGGCTGGTTTGAACACATGGACGGTAAACGGTAAATCGATAAGTAAAAATCATGCAGGTCTATAGATTTCTTGCAGATTGATGCAAGCAACAAACCAGTTTCATTTAATTTATTTTTACTGTAGTTGAAAGAAAACTGGAATATTTTAGTTAGAGCCCCACCCCTTGCACTCCAAATTTCCGCTCGACGTAATAATCTACTTTTGTGACAAGATACAGGGCTCACGTTTTTTTTCGACCATAAACATTTAAGATTGCAGTGTGACCTATTCTCGTGCAGCAAACCTTAAATTTAGAGTTGAAAAACCTAAAATAATACAAGATCATTTAACTTTTATCCATCTGCGTTAAAGCTTATTTTTCAATGAAAAGTTTTGGGTTATGGCAGCTCTAAATCTAATATTTGCTACACGAGAATAGGTGTCAATACTTACTTATTTTTAATTATCTTTCTTGGATCCGCCCCCCATTTTTAAAACAATTAGTTTATCTTTATGGTATAAAATATGGATAATAGTCAATTAAATCATCTTAAGTAACAATAAGTCTGATTTATTTGATTGCATCGGTTGGTTGCCTACTCGAACATACTCGTTTAATAGGAGTTATGAACCTATGGTATGATTATGTGATATGAGTTGGTCGAGGGAGTTGTCCTACCGACAGAAATCAGTTCAGTTACTTGTACTCGTAGAAGGTACATTCCACACTATTGTAATGAACACTGACTAGTACGTTTAGAGCTACTTTTACGCAACAATAAGTTTCACTTACGTAGGAAACGGAAAGCACCTATTTCGGATACGTCACGGTCGAGAGCCGGTGTGTCAGGGAAAATACGTGTTAGTGGTGCGTAGCTAATATTTATTTATTTATACAAATTGTATATTACTTACGCTCTTTTGACAGTCGAAAAAAGTAAGAAAATAAATTAATTCGTCATTCATCATCATGTATACACACAAAATCAAAAGGAACAAAAACCTAGAAAAAAAATTACGAAAAGGGGCAGACTAGCCTGCGTTGTAAGCTACAGCCGCACAAAGCATTGCATTGCATATATGCATTTACAGTAGAAAACACAGCTGTGTAAACTACTTTTTTTTTCAGGTTGCGCTGAGAAAACAAAACAAAACTTCTAAAAAAACCAAGTCTCGCAACTTAGTTCTACTACCGTAAAAAGTTGTGAGATCCATATAATAACAAGACGGTTAATTTATTCAGTCCCTACTTAAGGGACCTTCTGTTGTTATTACGTAATTAGCTAACCTAACAACATCTTATAGTGACCATATCGATATTAAAAATCTTGTATGTTTTAAATAAATAGATTGACTTGGCCATCGCATGAAAACACAATGTATCTCACAAGTTAATACATATCATATTAAATTAGATTATTTAGTGCGAATTAATAACATTATTATATCTTAGCAATGCATTTATCTACGAGTATGTTAGCTCTCCTCTAGTATTAGAATGGTTTGATACCTATCTTAGTGGTCGCCAGCAGTGCATACGCTCTGATGATGTTACATCGGGGTGGTGTGAGCTCACAGCTGGCGTTCCCCAAGGTGGCGTTCTTTCTCCTCTCCTGTTTTTAGTTTTTATTAACTCAATTATCGACTATGTTCTCACTTTATGCAGATGGTTTGCAGCTCTATTACCATTCTCCGGTAGACCCGGCGAAATCTGTCGTTAAAAAGATGAATGAAGATCTCGCTAAAATACAAAATTGGGCTCAATCATTTGGACTTGTTGTTAACCCAAACAAATCGCAAGCCATGCTACTTGGTAGGAAATTGAGTGACAATACTTTACCACCTGTAGTTTATAATGGGGTACCTATTGTGTTTTCTAAAACAGCTAAGTATCTAGGAATTGTTTTTGATAGCCACTCGTCGTGGACTCCTCAAGTCAATGTGATCAGCAAAAGAGTGCATAGAGCATTTCACTCTTTAAAGCGCCTCCAGAACTTCCTGCCTTTTAAAACTAAAATGCGCAATCTCTAGTTCTTCCATTGATCGAGTATGGCGATGTCAGTTTCCTTGATGCCAACGAAGAGTTACTAAATAAGCTCGAGCGCCTGCAAAATCTGGCTATTCTTTTTATATAATATGGTTTACGTAAATTCGACCATGTATCCCTTTTCCGCAAAGAACTCGTAAATTCGCTGGTCATGTTGAGAACTGGGTAGCTTAGTTGGTAAAGCAACCACCCGGTAAGCGAGAGGTCCCGGGTTCGAATTCCGGTTGAGAGCTCCTCACTTCCAGATTTACTTTTCTGATTTTCTATATCGAATTTAATGTAGGTATATTTATTTCATATTGTTACAGTACAAAACCTACTAAAATCATAATGTAGCTACAATCAGTGGAAACTTTCCTACTGCGCAGAGCCGCTGTTTTCAGCGCCAGGGTAAAAGGAAAAATATTATGTCACCTTGTTTCTTTTTGCAAAAGAAAATATTTAATCTGAAATTAAGAATAAAAAACCAAAAGCTAAAAAAAAATTACCCGTCGGGGTTTGAACCCGAACGGCGATCTCTTTGTCATAGCGTGATGATACATATAAATGTTTTATCTTTCAGTGAAAACTACATCAAAATCCATTGAGTTGTTTTCAAGTTATAAGCGAAAGAAACAAACAGACAGACGATGTATTTTATGTGTATAGAGAAGAGAAGAAGAAAAGATGTATAAAAGATTTATGTGTGTAATAGAATGTAGTTATGCTGTGTATGTATTGTAAGAATATTTATTTTTTTATTTCATTTTTCATATAATATATGTTACGTAGTTTTGTGTACCTACACGATGTTTACTTATTCATTTATTATGATTTTTATTTATCACAGGGGTTTGCTGGAAGAAATCTCTACTTAGAGATAAGCTAGATTGTGTACATCTTATTTCTAATTACAAATGTAATTATATTTATGTGTAAAATAAAGTATAGGTGGAACTTGCAGAAACTCATATTGTCTGTCTACTTGACTGTATATTTTCGCCTTCAATGTACCTGGAAAGGAAAGTTGAGTATCTACCACTCTGTCTGTACGCTGTACGACTGGTAGAATACTCATTGGACGCAGTTCCCGGAATGTTTCAACGGTGTTCTTTTAGAATTAGTATTACTTATCTACTCTCGCTATTTTCCAATTGTTAGGGAACACGTTGGAAATTATTAATTTATGGAAACTGTGTTGATTTGGTGTCCCAGACGATGATGACGAGTACTTTATACAAAGGTTTGCTGATTCAAAAACCATTTCGAGCTTAGCCCATTTAAGGCCATATCTTGCGTTTTTAGAAAAGTAATTAAATTACAGACGATAGATATTATTTCAATATTATATTTTACCATTATAAAAACCCTAAGCCAAATATGGCTGATATCTGTATCTCGTACGGTATCATGACTAAAATGTTAAATTAATTGATTATATCTAACACTCACAAATCATTTATAATAATCATTATCATTATCATTATCATATTATAGGTATATATCACACTAATATTATAAATGCGAAAGTTTGTGTGTGTGTGTGTGTGTATGTGTATGTTTGTTAATCTTTCACGCGGAAACGGCTGGACGGATTTGGATGAAATTTAGAATGGATATAGCTTATACCCTAACTTAACACATAGGCTACTTTTTATCCCGGAGAAAAGCGTTAAATCAACGGCCAGCCCAAGCCCTTGATCCAAGGAAGTTGAAATTTTGCACAGATGTTGCCTTTGTAACCCCCATATTTCTGGGGGGACAGACGGTAGTCTGAGGGGGTCCGTGCTCCCCTGGCCCTTACCTAGCTACGCCTACGTCTATGCCATGAGGATTCTGAAAAGACAGGCACGTCAGCAGGGCTCTGTGTCAACAGCCGGTACTACGTTTCAAATTGTGCGCAGTTCGTGGTGTATTCATTTAACCCTTCAGCAGTCACTCAGCATTGACGAGGTCAGTTGAAACAAATCGATCGAAACATGAATTATAAAAATCATTGCAGTCGCTCGCGGCTTGCAACCCATAATTAAGCTACGGATGAATGCCCAAGTACATTACCTGCTACTCACTGCTGGCTAGCTCTATACAAGTTGTGTATTGCAATTGTCTTCGATAATACCTACCTACATAAATGGAGGTAATTTCACCTAAAACTTATTCACTTACATAAAATTCTTACATACCTTATAGAACGTGTAATTTATTCGAGATACTTCCATACATTTCCATTTTCAATAGTTGTACGTTTGTAATATTATGTAAGTATATGACTGGATAAGGAGGTCACAACAAACCTGGCCCTGCACTCCAAAAAAGATTCGGACGGTCGTTTATCGTTTGAGCATACGTCCATATCTGACGCACGCATCAAGAGTGTGATAGATATAAAACCGACCGATACTCGATCAAATTTTTCCACTTCGGAGTAGACCCTCTGGTAACGATAAGGGAAATGGCTGAATCTGGGTTCACAGAACAAAGAGCATCTCTCTGATGCCAAATATGTCGATGTAGCTGCGCGAAGTGCATATTATTTTCCTTATAAAATAAAGATAACTGCAAAATGTATATAATTATGATGCAGGCTATACATATCAGTGTGTACGCATATGTGCCTATTATATTAAATTTTTTCCAATTACCACACGTTTGCGTTGTAAATGAGTGAATTAATACAGTAAAATGAAGTTTTTCAAAAAAATGCCATATGTTTAGGTACATTATTGTACATATGTGATAATGTGTTTATATCATGTGTTTTATTAATTTTTTGCCAATTCAATGTCAATTAGAGCAGTATAATGAAGTTTTTCCTAAAAAGTGTCATGCTTGCATGTAGCGCCTATGAAACTTCTCTTGGCAAAAAAAAACATGTTAGCCACTGAATCAGGAGATAACGACACCTGATATTGTTTCTACTAATAATTATCTAAAATCTCAGATACAATTCTTTTGCGCCGGGACTGGGGCAATTTTGGCGGATACCCTTTTCTCGATAGAAAAAAATTACAAAGTTACCTCCGAACCGTACAGTAAACCGATAGCATTCAATGAATACTTGAAATTAGAACTGAAACTTTGCTTAATGTAGGTAACTGATTGTATAACGCAGATGCAGACAATCACATAAAAATGAAAAAACCATCAGTGTAGCCGCGATTTCAAAATAACTGATGTTTTGCGTGCGCGGCATCCGATTAGAGTAGGATAGACAGTTAAAAAGCAGAAGCGTTAGAGAAGGACTGCGAATTGAGGTATTATGGACCCAAATCGGGTCTATCTAGCTACGAAAGGCATCCATTTTGTAGCAGCGGAGTCCTAATGATGAAACGCTTATCATCTGTATTTTGAGGCAGTTAGCACTAATGTGAATACGCATTTTTAAGACACCCTTTTTTACGTTCCAATTACGAGCAAGTATTTATGTAATCACTATCTAAGTGTGTTCATCACTTTAACTATCATTTGCTCGCTCCATTTTGAACTACGTGCCGTAAGAAGTAAACTGTATTGTCACCGGAAAGGGCCGTCGTAGACACATACATACATTGAACTACGTGCCGTAAGAAGTAAACTGTATTGTCACCGGAAAGGGCCGTCGTAGACACATACATACATACATAACAAAGTAAAGTAAAGTAAAAATTTATTTGCATAAACATGCGTTGTAAGTACAGGTCTTATTGTATCTTAATATTAGAAACAGCACATTTTACCATATTATATAGTATGCAAATATTTATTCTTAAAAAACTAACATGCAACAATATAAGCTAATTTACCTCATATGTATTGTATTTACGTTATTAATAATTATACTGTACGTGTAGGGATTGTCCCTATATTTATTGATATTGATACGATCGGGGTTTACTCGTGAGAGTGATAAAGGAAACCGTCCGAGTTGAGAGTTGTTGAAACACTGATTTATTGTAAAAACTTATGCGGTAAAATGATGATGTATGTGAAATGTGCGGTGCAGACATATTGCCCGTACATCCTGCCCTCTCCAAAAAGACGAAATGCAATCTACAACGCATGTTTAACATTCTCCTTAACTGAAAAGTAACTATACTAAATTGATGAATGATACAAGGTGATAGCATTGGAAAGTTATTAAAACAATGATAAAACTAAATAAAAAAGTCAGAGTTCAAAAATCTTAGCACGACTCACTATAGGCGAGGTAGCCTTATTTTCACTCAACACATGTAATTTTGGGTTCAATTCACTATTGACACTGTTAACACTGTTAATTTCGTCTGGTGCGTCGTTGATCTCCGACTGTGCCGTTGAGCGGTGCTGTGGCGGGGACTTAGCGCCCTTCTTGATCTTCCAGCAAATCCCAACTGACCCTGCAGCTAGTATGGTAAAAATGACCACATAGATAAGCGTGTAGTGATGCTTATCGTGAATTGATAATTCCTGATTAGACTGTTCCTTGAGGTAGTCTATTTTTAACTTTAACTGCTCCCAAATATCTTCTTTGCTATCTTGCAGTGAGCTGTTGTTCTCTGTACCAATACTTGAATTGATAATTTTGTTCAAAATTGATATCTCTGGGATCTTGATATTCTGTTGTACATAAAGATTACTCAGAAAATTGTTCTGTGCATATATTGCGAATGTATTTGTTTTGATTGTGCAACCTTGACCTATTGTTATAATGCCATTGCCCTTTAAAGTGATAACATTCACAACAGATGGGCAAAAAATGCGGACGCTGCATTGCTCACAGCATGAGTACAGCCATTGATTATGATAGTGCAACTTGACCCATCTCACTTTGCATGTAGGTAACAACTCCGATGTACAGGATGATACATCACAGAGTGACTGTCTGAATTTGTAAACACCCTCAATAATTTGTATAGGTTCTGTATGGGCGTTTTTTCAATGGGTAATATAAGATCAGCCTGTAGCTGGCTCGAGATCTTGTTAATCTGGTTTTCTAATTGTTCAGGGGCTAATAGCCGTGTATCGATGTGCCCTTGACTGATATCGGTAACGGTGTTGATTAAAGATTGTTGAATATTTCGAATGTTCGTTAAAATGATGCTTGCAGCGAGAGATGATGAGGTGATATAATTTGCATTGTTGTTGTCAAGCCGTACTCTGTTTATTTCGGATGATACATTGAGCAGGCGTTGTCTAATAAACGAAAATTGCTTATTCATGATATTCTCATTTCGCCGTAAAATGTTGCTTTCAGATTCTATGATTAATGTTTGATTTTTCAAGAGGTCTTGAAGATGATTTTCGTTGCTGGCAATTTTTTTGATATCGGACTCGTATTGCTCAGCGAACCTCTCGTCCAGTACTCCGAATAATGTATTAGCGATGTAGCCGACACCATTTATGAGGCCCCGCTTTCTTCTTGAATGAGTCCGGAGTAAAGTGTTGTAATGTTCAATTTCGTCGATTTCATGTTCTAACTGTAACGTGACACTAACTGCTTGCTGTTTTTGTGCTTCGTCTGACTCGTTTACAGGAAGCAGTATTAACTTGCTGACTGGGCGTTTCAAAATGTTGCCCTGAGTCTTTAACGTGACTACTCTGACATATCCATCCTTTCCTGGATGTAGTTCCAGGACCCTTCCAAGGACAAATTTGCCTGGAGCCATGTTGTCATCCTTAATCACTACCACATCGTCCACCTGCAGATTTTTCTGTGGTGTTCTCCACTTCGATCTAGTCTGCAGTTGCTGTAGATACTCAGATGACCAGCTTTTCCAGAACTGCTTGTTCATTGCTTGCACAAGCTGCCATCTTTTTCCCAAATTAATTGATTCTGTATCGGTTTGCGGTCTCGACAATAATGATCCACCCACCAAAAAATGGCCAGGTGTCAGGCACTCGTCATCTGTGCTCTCCGTTATTGCGCATAACGGTCTTGAATTGAGGCAAGCCTCAATTTGACAAAGAAGAGTTGTAAATTCTTCAAAGGCCAGTTTTTGTTCGCCAAAAACTCGCTTCAAATGTCGCTTCAGGCTCTTCACTGCTGATTCCCATATTCCACCAGCGTTACTGTGAGCTGGACAATTGAAGTGCCAAACTATGTTCATCTCTTCAATTTTGTTGAATAAATCTTTATTTAGACTTTGCTTGATTTCTTGATACTCTGACTTAAGTAAACGATTACATCCCACAAAATTTGTGCCGTTATCTGAATACATGTGCTGTGGCGTAGCCCTGCGTGCACGGAATCTGTGAAATGCTGCTAAGAACGCAGGAGTGCTGAGATCAGATACGAGCTCTAAATGTACGGCCTTCGTGGCCAGACATACGAAAACAGCAACGTATCCTTTTGTTGTTTTAACCCCTCGTCCTTTGTTGGTTTTCAAGTACACATGCCCCGTGAAATCGACACCACAATGTGTAAATGGCCTTGACGGCGTGACTCTTGGCTGTGGCAGATCAGCCATGATTTGTTGCTGAGTTTTTTTGCTGCTAGCTCGTCGACATATTACGCATTGTCTTAACTGCCTTTTAACTGTACGGATACCGCTTATAATCCAATATTTATCTCTGATATAGATGAGCGTAAGTCTTGGACCTCCGTGTAGAGTCGTCATGTGCGCTTGTCTAATAATCAACTCGGTCAGTCGACTATGGCTTGATAAAATGATTGGGTGTTTGGCTGCCATGCTGATATTTGAGTGCTTAAGCCGGCCGCCCACTCTCAAAATCCCTTGTTCATCGAGGAACGGATTTAGGCATGCTAAATTGCTCTTCGTCTGAACACGCCCCTTTTTCATGATACTTTTTATATCTTCTTCAAACTCGTCAAATTGATAATTTTTTATAATTAAATTGAGCGCGTTGTTTATTTCTGTAGCTCGCGACGGTTTTGCTTTCGCTGCATTTTGCTTATCGGCAAAGCTTGTAATAAACCGTTTCATACAAGAAATTACTTTTGCGACAAATGTAATAGAGCTGTGTTCACACATGAGCTGTTTAATGATTGATACTTCTGTTTGTTTTGTTGTGACGGCAACAACAGCCTTCTGTTTTTTGCTCTCTATAGTGGTTTCTGGGTACTTGATATCCGGAATAGGCTCATCGTTTACTAGCCAATCTGGCCCTTGCCACCACAGAGAATGTTCTGATAATTGTTTCGTAGTCAGTCCTCTTGTAGCACAGTCAGCTGGATTTTCTTCTGACCTAACGTGACGCCAGTTTGATGCTGGAATGATTTGTGTAATATTCTGCACTCTGTTAGCCACAAATTGCTTCCATCTAGAGACATCTCCCTGTAACCAACCTAAGACGATCATCGCGTCAGTCCATGCGTAGATCTTGCATTGCTCCATAGGTAGCGCCTCTACAACTTTCTTCATAAGCTGTGATAACAGATGTGCACTGCAAAGCTCAAGTCTCGGCAGTGATACTTGTTTCTTAAGTGGCGCTAATCTTGTTTTCGGCGCCACTAGTCTTGATGTAAGCTCACCTTTATTATTCCGCGTTATTACAAAGATGGTGCAAGCGTAGCATTTTGGCGTCGCATCACAGAAGCCGTGTAATTGATATGGTTGACTAGTATTTCCATAATGTCTTTTTATTGAAAATACTGATATATTTTTGAAATCGTTTCGTAATTGATTCCACTCTTCTATGATTTCACTTGAAACTTCGTCATCCCATGATATTCCTGATGCCCATGCTTTTTGAAACAGTAGTTTTGCTCTGATTGATAGTGGTGATAACCAACCTAGGGGATCGAATATCTTAGAAATATCCGATAAGAGTTGTCGTTTGGTTTGACCCCCTTTGCTCGTTTCATATTCCATTTTGTTTTGAAATGTAAATGTGTCCGACGACGGATTCCATCTCAGGCCCAACGTCTTCCTTGTTTCTGAACATTTAAAATCTAAGTGACTGTCCAGCTGATCACTTGCTAAATCCTTGATAAGATCAGGGTTGTTACTTGACCACTTGCGTAGGTTTATACCTGCCCCTTTAAGGATCTCAATCAGCTGCTGCTGAAGTTGTTTTGTTTGATCTAATAAATTATGCCCACCAAGCAAATCGTCCATATAAAATGAGTTTTCCAAGGCATGCGCTGCTAATGGGTACTTATCTCCATCATCTTTGGCTAATTGTTTAAGAGTTCTAATTGCTAAAAATGGAGCTGCTTTTGTACCGTAAGTGATAGTTGTCAATCGATATTCTTCGATAGGTACTTGCGGTGAAGGTCTCCAGACAATGCTCTGTAAGGGTTGATCCGACTCACGTATGATAATTTGACAAACTATTTGATTAATATCAACATTGCGTCATGCGATATCGGAACTGTACGGGCAATATGTCTGCACCGCACATTTCACATACATCATCATTTTACCGCATAAGTTTTTACAATAAATCAGTGTTTCAACAACTCTCAACTCGGACGGTTTCCTTTATCACTCTCACGAGTAAACCCCGATCGTATCAATATCAATAAATATAGGGACAATCCCTACATTTTTTTGGTTCTTCGAGCAGTTTTTGATCAGTAGTGCGGTTTGATCGAATGCGGGACCCGTGTTAATCGTGCAAATCGTGCGTATCGAAGACTTATCATTTAAATTTTTATCAATCACGGAACAGTGATTCAATGTTCGAAACCTTTGTGAATTGACAGTGCTACACTAGGACAAGTGCAGTTCTTTTTTATCATTATTAGTGTGTGGACCTGAAGGTTCACATCGGCAGCATCCTTTGGGTCAAGCAGGCTCAACTAATACCATCAGCAACCTGTGGGCCAAGGGGCTCATGGGATCACCAAATCACGAGTTAAGCAGGCTCGTCTATCAGCTATTGTGGGCCAGCGAGCTCATATTAGCAGCACGTCATCCTCGGCCTCTCGTGGCTTGAGCTTCGCTGCCAGTGACTTCGTGAGTCGCAGGGTTCGCAGCAGCAGCGGCAGCAGTAGAGGAGGCAGATCGCAGCGTACTTCCGCGGTCGCAAGCTATCAGCAGCAAGATCTTCGAGTTGCAAGTAAGATTGTTCCATAATTATCACCATGGATGTCTTGATCAAGGATCAAACAGAGCTTCGGGAGAAAATCAAAACGTTGAAGACGAATTTTGGTAAGGACTCTGCGAGCAGGAAAACTCCTGAATACATAAAAACGAAGCTTCAGCAACTTGATGACCTTATTAGTATATATCAATCAAATAATGACCTTTTGCAAGTGTATAAAAGTACAAATCACGAATACTTTACGGAAAATATATATGAGAATGTATTAACATCTTATAAAATGTTACGCCTGTCGATTACAAAGTCTGGGCAAGAAAATGAATCAGTGAAGGAGGATAAGGCAACGGAACCCAGTGGTTTGGTGTTCGAATATCTTTCACAACAAAGAACGAATTTTCGTGCTTTTAGCAGACTGGTTAGGAGCATAAGGTTAGATGAGATCTCGGATAAATGGGAATTAGAAGACGAACTTAAGAGCATTCAGCTCAGATGGAAGGGGATCGATGAGTTACATTTGAAGATTGACAACATTCTTCAAGGAGATGATGACTCATATGAAGATGAATTTGAAATTTATGAACAAACGTACCGAGATATCAAAAGAAAATTAAATCAAAAAATCAGCTCCACTGTGCATAAAGAGCAATCAACCCCAAAATTGGAGGTTCCTAAATTTTATGGGGAATACACAGAATGGCCAACTTTTCACGATCTATTCGATGAAGCCATTCACAGCAATAACACTCTTACCAAGGCACAAAAAATGCAGCATTTAAAGGGTAAGGTGAAGGGACAAGCGGGACGTCTTATCAAACATCTGCATACATCAGCAGATAACTATGACTCAGCGTGGGAGATCTTAAAGCAGAGATATTCCAATCGCCAAGTTCTTTTCACGAACAACATTGAAACATTTATCAATCAACCGAGCATCCAAAAACAATCAGCGTTCGAGCTTAAAAATCTTCATGATACAACGATGGAATGTATTCATGCAATACATAATTTAGGAGTGGACACTAGCACATGGGACCCACTTCTAGTCCATTTGTTAACCAAGAAGTTGGATACTAAAAACTTATGCGGTAAAATGATGATGTATGTGAAATGTGCGGTGCAGACATATTGCCCGTACAGTACGTATATTATCATATTATTATTTATTATATACTCAGAACCCTCCTTTCGGATCGGTCGGGGGTTTCAATAATTTGGCTAAGTGCGAATTGGAATCGCGCACAAAGGGTTCCGTGCCACCACACAATTACACAAACTACGCAACCCTAAAAACATTATGATAAATAACAATGCCATAGCAACACTAAGGCGACAACAAAAATCCGCTAAAACAATAGCGCTTGACATTTGAACCCAATTTTTTTATTATACGTAATAATAAAAAATATATAAAATAAATATACAATGCAATCCATCCATCAGCCTTTATTCGTCCGCTGCTGAACATAGGTCTTTCCAGGATATGGCCAGTCTTGGTGGTCCTCCTGGAAGAATTGCCCATACTCACACACGTTGGGCAGGCGGGTTGGTGAGCGCGGTGCCGGAACCCTTGCACTAGTGACGCCGCTGCCCGTCACTAGTCTGGTTTATATAAGGCTCGGCAATTATGGATGGATAAACCGCCATCCATCGGTCCCAGGCAATGGTTTGTTTATTGTTTATCAAGGTTCTTTATTTGACAGAATTAAAATACAATCGTACGAAACTTACAACATAGTCGGTAGGCACATAAACATAATGTTGCTTTGCTTTATAAGGCTTTTACATGCGCCTGTCAAAACTTATGGCAATTAAAATAAAATATTTATACATCAATTTTTTTTTTCTTTTCATATAATGAAAACATACCTTAGTCTATACACGATTTGCTGTATTGTATATTTGTTACCGTAATAAGGCCCAAAAGGGACAAAAGTGATGAAAACGTAACACGTTTCTTTTGTATGAATAAGAATAACAAGGACTAACTCATAAAGTTAAAGGTACAACATAATTATTGTTAGTTAACATAAGAAATAATGGGTTAAATAGGTAAACAAAACTTAACAGAGGGTGGTTTAAAATTATCAGGCGAGAATGAGTTTAACAGCTTCAGGTTTCATGGACTACGCTCTCTCTAAACTCGGCCGTGTGTCGGTGCGTTAGGGTCCACGCATTTTTGTTTGGAACTCAATTATTTCCTAAACTAAGGGTGTCCGCGGGTACGATTCTTGGGAAAAGTGGTTCAGTAGGGTTTCATTTAATGGTAGCAGTCTATTTACACCCGGTATTAAGTAAATTAATCGTTAAAAAATATTTTTTCAAGTTATTTTTTATATGGGGACCCCCTCGCATTTCGATTATATTTTTATGCTTTGTCTCTCTATCACGAGAAGCCATAGTATTCAGTGAAAATTTAAACTGGCTACCTATTACAGCTGAAGTTGTAGACCCCAGTGCTATGCTGTGACCACAGACATAGCTGTGACAGACGGACCAGGGTCTCCAGATAGTCTTTGAAAATTTCCCTAATGGAACAAAAAAAACCCTAAAAATATACAATTTCAGCAACTTTTCTCCAAATATCTTAAAACTATCCAGGTATTCCTTTATTATATTAAATTTTACATTGTTTATAATTATAATGAAAGACCATAACTTATTACTTAGCCATATTTATTAAAAAAATCAGACACCATAATAAATTATATATAGAATGATGGTCCTACAATACTAAGTGAAAATAATGAATTGTAGGACTTTATATAAAAAGTAAAAACTAACAAGGCGGTCAATCCTAGCAATGGATTTTAATCACATTTATTCATTTATTTCGAACTTTTCTTCCCCAAAATATTCCCCTAGACAGTAGTAAAAGTGTAAATAACTGTATTTTATATATTTCCTAAATTCCCATTTCCTCAGTATCGACATTTTTCCCCAAGCTTTCCGTTTCTCCAAAAGTTCCTCAGAACTAAAATTTTTCCCCAAAATTGCGAAAAAAAAACCCTAATTTGGGAACACTGAGATGGACAGACAGACAGTGGAGGCTTAGTAATAGGGGCCCGTTTGGCACCTTTTAGGTACGGAACCCTAAAACATATACAGCAGAGCCTCGATAGACCAAAAACCCAAAACAAATAAAAAGGCGAATGGATGTACGAAACGTTCCAATTATAATTATGTATATTATACTGGGTGTTAATATGCTTTTTCCTTAAAACGAGGTGTTCAACCCATCAATATGAACAACTTTTACTATGGGGCCAACCCTGAAATCGCGAAAACAAAATCAGCTGTTTCATACATTTAGTTCGAGTAGGTATTTAACTTTTCTATGGAATAGCTGATATTTTTTCCGCGATTTCAGGGTTGGCCCCATACTAAAAGTTGTTTATATTTATGGGTAGAACACCCCGTTTCAAGGAAAAAGGTTATCATCTTAACATCCTGTATATATAAAAACAAAGATATGATTAAATAATGAATCACACTCATAAAGATTGTGTAATGAATGAATCGACTTTTTTGTCTTTTAAATTAATACATGACAGATAAATAAAAATACATACATTGAGTACCTCCTGCTTTTTGAAGTCGGTTAAAAAGTAAAAATATATTTAAGTCTAAGTTATTTATAAATTGGGAAAAAAATAATTAAACCTTACGTATGTATAAATAGGTTAGATGTAAATATATTTTTATTTTGTTATGTGTTCATTTTAATTTTTTTATGTCTTTGATTTTAAATTTTAATACTTCTATCCGAACGGCTCCATAATCAGACGCCGCAGCTGCTCCCTGTTTACTCAGTTTTCTGTGTAATTAGATTGGAAATTTTATAACTTATTATTTACATAATAAATATATTTAATAAAAATACAAATTATTGTGAGATATTTCGAGCCATTCGGGCACGCCATTAGTCACACACACACACAGTGAAGCAATAGATAACAGTGTTAAATACAGTAGATGGGCCTCGATAGTCCAATCCTTACTATGGACTATCGAGGCCCTATATATTTAACCTAGTCAACGTAACCTCAATTGAAAAAAAACGAATAGCGCACAATTTATTGAAGTTGAATAAAAATGTGATTCCGGCCAGGATCGAACTGGCGGCCTTCTGCGTGTAAAGCAGATGTGATAACCACTACACCACGGAACCAGATATTTGTTGAGGCCAAAATTAAAATCTGAAACTGAAGCAAATTCAGTTGAGAAAACATTGCCAGTATTGTTACCATCTTATGTTCACTAGAAACATGGATAATCGTAATTTTGTCTATGCTAGAAAGGAACTAACAACCGGAAGCACCTAGTGACGCTAATTGCATCGAAAGAATAAACAAATAGTAACTAATAGCACAACCTTGATAACGTACGCACATAAAATTTTTCCTTACGTTCTTTAAGTTTGTTTTTTAATTCTGCTGTTCGTATACTTTTGAGCTACATAATATGTAAAATGGATGCCAAATTCATAAATATATGACCCATATCAAAGAAATTATGACTTCTATTATATGCAAAGGTATGTGGCGCGAACACATTTTGCTGGGGGCAAATGCGAAATTATCAACTTTAATATTCGGCATTTTCATATGACCGATCTAATCAGTTAGTAAATAGGTCAACACTAAACTAGAAGTTGATGCTCGTGATTGTTGGCACTTGGTGGAACTTTTGAAACATTTTTTGTTTGATAAACACTTGTACTTGTCCACTTATTTATATTAATTTCCCTTACCGGTTTCGCTGTTAAAGCATTATCAAAGGTTTGTTTACGTAAACAACCAAACAAACCTTTGATAATGCTTTACGTAAACAACCAAACAAACCTTTGATAATGCTTTAACAGCGAAACCGGTAAGGGAAATTAATATAAATAAGTGGACAAGTACAAGTGTTTATCAAACAAAAAAAAAAACTAAACTAGAAGTTTTTCGTATATAGTAAGTATTAAAGTAAACGGTTATTAACTTAACACCTAGATATGATTACTTATAATTTATGAAGTAATAACGTATTCTTTCCCGACGAACAATATTTAAGATATTTCTTATGCTGTCATAACACAATCATAATCCATCACTGACTTTATGTTTCTGGGGATTTAATAGCTGACTTTATTTTTTCACGGGTTGATTTTAAATAAATCACGAAACTCAATTATAAATTAAACAAGGCAGTAAATAAAGAATTGTATGTTTATTATTCCATTTCTTACAAAATTATTTACAACACCATTATTATTAAGCTTATATCCATTGTCATATAAAACATTACAATTGAGATAAATTATCATTTCTAAGGCGAATGTACAGCGCTCTGGGCACACTATAACTAATACAGTCTATACTAATAATAACAGATCAATATTTTAGGCACCTTTTCATAAAATTACCGATTCTAATTCCAGTTAAAACATTATTACAATAATTACTTTAAACTCAACGTTTTTTGTGACATTCTATTTAGCAATGAAATTCCAACAAACATTAATGAATCTAAATTAACTTAACCAAATAATGTTTAAGGTGTAACGATTCTAAGAAATAAGATGTATTGTATGTAGGTTTTTTCTGGCACCATTTCTAAAGCTAGGTTGATCCAACGGTACAAAAATTTATCAATTATTTTGTGACTTGAAAATTACATCCTCTGTAAATTGTTCCACAGATGTAACGATTAAATTAATGTATAATATATTTTAACGCCAAATATACATAAAAATTTACTATGTAACTAATTGAATGAAAAAAATAATCACAGCAGCATTTCAAACGCAAAGAAATGAAAGTGGTTTACAATATGAATTGTAAAATAAGTATAGTTATACAACAGAAATACCGCCTCTCTAGCCTAGTGGGCAGAACGTTTCGACCTAATCCAGAGTGGTTCGAATCTCCTAGTGGGTTTGTGTTAGGTCTGCGAGCTTCCACCACAAAGTAGTGCTTGCATTTCAGACAATACTTGAAAACAAAGTATCAGAATAATATGTCTAAAAAAAGGAAATGGTATTTTGAGTTTTAGCCATCGAACTGACTTAAAAACTATACTGTGATTATTTCTCTACCACGCTTACAGTAAATAAAAGCTACCAGTTAATTTTGGTGTTCATATAAATGTCAATTGGGGCAAAATAGGTTGTCTTACGGTTGAATTTTCGTTATCCGAGACACCTATTAAGACCATGAATACCTTGTTTACTTGAGGAATGCTCGTTGTAAGAACATAAATACATACGGATAAACCGTACCCATATGTACATTTATTACACATAAAAATACCAAAGCCTATACAAAACACCGTTTTTATATTAAACTATATTATTATTTTATTTTTACACATTATTATTACATTACATCGATATATTACATTAGTTTAAAGTAATACTATCTTTGAATACGAATTCTCTCTATTACTCTAAGTTATAAAGTACAACATAATAACGTACCAGCTTTAATTGACCAACAAAAATATTTTACAATCTCTCAAATAAATATTTAATTGTCAACGCCATCAAGCAAAAGCTATAAAAATCTTTACAAACCATTGTTTGTTACATATGTAATCAATTATATTATTATAGAATATTGTTATATGCAAAGTTACTCGTAGCTGTATAAATCAAGAAGTACTGTGTTTAATTTATTACGGAAAAACAGTATCTTGTACTTTTTACGACTCTATTTATATTAAAGTATTATAAAACAGTGAGTTGTTATAATTAATGAGACATGTAAATACAAAACAAGAATATTAAAAGTTGAATAACAAAATGTCGAGTTGGCAGTTATAGTAAATCATCAATAGCGACATATCTCAAGCCAAGTAAATTTACATTTCAGTCTTTCCTTTGATATTTACATGGACAGCAAACTACCACTTTGAAATGGTTGCAACAATGATTTATCAAAGCATTTGTCTGTGATATGTACGAAACAATAAATTGATTGTGTCTGTCACACGGCGCTTCACTTCAATATCACAATTCAGATTTCGTCAATAAAGATAGTCCGATAAATCCTACAAATTATATTGGACGTCTATTTTTCGTAATATCAATAGTGGTGACATGCGCATGATCAAAATGATTAGGTCGTTTTTGTAAAGTTAATCTTTAGTGCCGTTTTTTGACCGCGTTACTATAAAATTAAACACAACCATTGATTGTGCTTCTCAACACCGCTGGTTTTAAATGGCTTACAGTTTCTGTCAAAAGCTCACGTTAATTTATTTGATAATCGGTTTCCCATAAACTGGTGAGAGCACTTTCAAATAGAACCGCAAATATCGCAGCTATTGGAAGTGCATAACTAAGGACAAAAGCTAAGTTACCTCACACGATAAATAGTGGGAATTTAATTATCAAGTTTAAACATTCTCCAGTAATCAGAAACATGCTTACAGTTTTTTACTCAATCTCGCATTTGTGGTCATGTTTAAAGCAATGATTCTTAATATAATGGACGAAAAGCTTACATTTGGGTGTTCCAACTAGTCAAGAATACCACAATCCTTCACTTGGTTACTTCAACATTATGAATATTACAATTAATATTCATTTTCCACGCGTGTCATAAATAATATCGTTTTAGATCAGGCACACAATGGTGTCGATTCGTTGTACCAAGACTTATTTGACAGCCTAACCTTATTTGAAGCGAGCTGTCCTTGTCTTTTCAATACAGAAAGAAGACAGAATGCTTAAATTAAGTTTAGTCCTGTCAAATAAGTCTTATTACACTGAATCGACACCAATATCATGTTTCCTATACAATTTATTACAATTTGTAAGCAAATTATACATCGAGGTATTAAGGCGCGTCCCCACGCTTTGAGATATACGGTTACTTTTCCCTAACATATACTACAGTGCGACAAGTATCTCTTGGCACATGGATTGGTCGTGGCCAAAATCGGAACAAATGCTCCTGACTTACTAAAACGTGACCCTTCTTTAACAACTTCGCCCCCCCTCCGTCTTCTTGTCACACTGTAGAACCACAGTTTAAACATCCATACAGTTGTCCAACGAAAGCGCTCAGACGGCGAGACGCGGGGCGTAAGCCATAAGGGCTTCATACAATTTTCGAACAAGCAGATCGGAGCCTCGGGTCGCTAACCTCGCATAACCGCTTCGTCCGAACACCTTCTACCAACTGTATGGACTTTTAAAATGTGGTAGAACCTTATTCGGCGTACATTATGTACACCTAGTTAACTTCATATATGAAAACATATCCCGCAGCATTTCTTCAAATATATCCTGTTACTCCCTCTTTACCCCTGAGCCAAGTCGCAACATGCTATTCTTGTCTTACAAGTAAGACTATCACACATATTTGCTATCTTGTAGCTTGTAGGGTCTACATTCGTCTGGGTACCTAGCATAGTAGACCATATCGAGCTTTGACAACTCGATATACACTGTCCGTCCCTCTTTAGGTAGATCAACAGAGTGAGACAGAGCACTGTATCAAGCGCCATCGAGCTCGATATGGGTTGCTATGCTAGACTAGCTGATCTCTTTTAGTCTGTGAGGTTTAAAACATCTCTGAAACTACGATTCTATCAGAAGCTGTGAATTTGGCAGTTTTGTTCTGCGTTTTAATCCCGAGGTCAATACTACTACATTGTCAGTCTAGATTATAATATTCTCTTTATATTAATTAATTATATCACTTTTTATTGAGAGTTTTTACAATAACCATAATACATTCTGGTGTTATTTACTGATACCATATTCACGTTTATTCCTCTTAAGTTTAATCCGCCATTGTTTGTCAGAGTTCATTTAGTTTTAAAGCAATACTTTAACGTACTTTTTCGTACATTTCTATAGTAATGTTTTTCTAGTATTGCACTTTGTCCTTGCACTAGCGTTTAGTCCAATGTAGAAACTAACAATATATCTGTGAAATGGCAGTGGGCATAATCTAATTATATTATATTTTCATGGATATTTCAGATGAAAATATTCCCAATGTTTTGGAGTTTTTTTAAGAAAACAACTTTTCTATTGACTGGGCATTTCAAGTATTTTGATCTGACGCGCGTGGCACTAGTATAGGGAAAAAAATTGTTACACCCAAAAAGAAAAGAAGTGAAACACAGAAAGGAACAATTATTTCTAAAATATTGAAAGGATTTCTTACTTTTGTCACATTCAACGGCGACCACCGCCCCACTTGCTCCACGCAGCCTACAACTATGCAGAATCAACAAGGGAACCTGGACGACCAATATACACCTGGCTTAATTCTTTGTTCCGAGATGTAAAATTTTCACGACAAAACAGAAGCTTCTGGAAAAGAATTTCTGGAGACAGGTTTCTTGTAAAAAAAAGACAGCAAAAGATTACATTTTAAGATTACAGATGAAATATGAAATTATAGTGGATTTCTCGTCATTTATCACCGAGCATATCCACATGTCAAAGCGCAGCGTATCCATAATATATTTACAACACACAAATTTATCATATCTATTTAATCCTTACATGACCACTATACGACGCTAGAATTCGAGTAGGCCTCCAACCTCCTTTCACTCCTCGGTCCTGCAGCTGCCTCTCTACAGACCCCTCCTGTATACTATGTGGCTGACCAGTGTTGCAGCAGAACTGCTGGCTGGATGAGTCACCGGAACGGAACCGACTGATAACATCTCTATTGACTGGGAATTATAAACTGGATTATTTCTGGTCACCACGAACAGAGTATGTAACATGTATTGAACAATCCAGTATTGGCTTTGTTTTCTAACGTTACAACATAGCTAGCATAGATTTCACTAATAGTGAACTATATTCCTCGACAAAGCGATTGACCAATGGCAACGCAGAACGAGTTGTTTGTCGACGCGATGATCACGTGATATAGCTTTCCTGCGTTGCCATCGGTCAAAAGCTTCAAGAGACAAAACTTCTCTATTATTTTAATTTATGCTATTTGATGGTGTGCAATGTTGCAATTGTAAAACACGCTTCTGACAATTTCTTGGTAGATGTGAAAACTTTCCGAATCCTAACGTATTAAAACATCATGCAGTCATTTCACAGAGAGTATTGCTAGTCTCAATAATTCTTGTTATTGTTTTCCTTCCGCTTTATGAGAGCAACGCTCAGTTATAGTCAGTTTACACCACCTAATGTCCTTTCTAGTAATATAGTATGTACAGTATCTCCCTTACGCTCCATCCTTATGACACAACTCTATTGTAACCAAGTCGACTGTAGAATAAACTCAGAATGCGTTGTGGGAGATGGAGCGACAGAGACCCAAGATCCATGCGTCTTTCTCTCTATGTACAATAATGTACACATATGTAACATTACACTAGTGTGCGTGCGAGTGCACGTTGTGTTGAGCCTTCTTCTTCCTTTGCGCGAGCATGTCGTAGAAAGGGTTGTGCGAGATGGAGCGACGGAGACACTCGATCCATTCGTCTCGCTCTTCCACTGTGGCGGCCGACATTCTGTAACGTGAAAATTTACGAATTAGGTTAAATTCCCCTTACTCATTTTTGGGGTTGCGTACCTCAAAAAGAAAAAACGGAACCCTTATACGGTCACTTTGTTGTCCGTCTGTCAAGACCCCTTTTCTCGGGTCCCGTTAGAGGTGTCAAGTTAAAACTAATACCTCCTACAGAAGTCTACGGCCCTATAGTGCTGTAAAAAAATCGGGCCTCTAACTTAACGCGGAAAAAAATTATTGGCCTTTACGTAATCAATTTCATAAAAATTGGCTTATCATGGAAACGTTTAGGGTACTGTCAGTTGACTAAGAACCTTGAAATTCCGCTCACAATTACAATTAGGTCTTATAGCACTCGTTTAGGGAAAAATATAAAAAATACCGAAATTTAATTATTCCAGATATTACTCCCAACTAAATTAGACCCTTTGGTCGTAAATAACTGCTCGTGGAATAAGTTTATGTTTTGAACAGTAATAACGGTAGCCTTCAGAGTACGAGTGCTAGTCGCACTTGACCAGTTTTTTTTAATTTTCCCTGTGATGGTCACCGCTCACTCCATTTGGTAAAAACTCACAATGCCAACTTCTCTATCGGCCGCCGCAACCATTTCTTTGCAAATTTCAACGTTAGACCGGGAGAACTATCCGAGTATCAAAAGTCATTTTAATTCAGAAACAAAATTATACGTGGGACGCACTATAAGTTTCCGGAATGAATATGAAAAAATACTATTAAAGGTACAAAATTAATTTATTGTTTTTCAAAATAATCTCCCTTGGCGTCTATGCACTTTTTCATTCGATCAAAACAGTTTTGAAAACTTTTGTGCCACTCCCCTGTGGTGACCTCTGAAACGTGTTTTTCATACTCCTCGACAGCCTCTTCTGGTGATGAAAATCGTTGACCACGTAATTGGTTCTTAATTTTTGGGAACAGAAAAAAGTCACAAGGTGCCAGGTCGGGACTGTATGCAGGATGACTCATGAGTTCTACATTTTTCGTCTTCAAAAAGTCGTTTGTCTGTCTGGCCGTGTGAGAACTAGCATTGTCGTGGTGCAGGATGATACGGCGTTTACGGTTATTTTTACGGAGTTCGTCAATAACTTCCGGCAAACAAATGGTCGTGTACCAGTCACTATTCACGGTACGACGATTCTCTAAAGCAACAGTAGCCACGTGTCCAGTTTTATTAAAAAAAGAAGCAATCATCCGCTTAGATGCACTTTTCACGCGCGCCACTTTGGTTGGTTTCGGCTCATCTTGAAAGACCCATACGCTCGATTGCTGCTTTGTTTTGGGATCGTAGCAATAAATCCATGTTCCGTCACCTGTTACTATGTCCCACACCAAATTTGACGCACCTTCGTTGAATCTGGTAAGCATGGCACTGCACCAAGTGACGCGGTCCGTTTTTTGAGCCTCGGTCAAGTTGTGTGGGATCCACCGCGAGCACAGCTTTCTCACACCCAAATGTTTGTGTAGGATTGATTGTATTTGACTCATGCCTATTTCTAAGGATGCGCGAATTTCATGGTAGGTCACATGCCTGTCTGTTTCAATCATACGGCGCACAGCATCGATGTTTTTGTTGGTCACAGCGGTGGACGGCCGACCATCGCGAGATTCGTCACTGAGATTGATACGACCATGCTTGAATTCTGCAAACCAGCTATAAACAGTCGTCTTGCATGGTGCTTCATTGCCAAAAGCTGTTTCAAGCCGAGCGATGCTCTGTTGAACTGTCAAATTACACTTAAAATCGTAGAAAATCATACTACGAAAATTTTCCCGAGTTAAATCCATGTTGATGCAGACACACAATTTTTTAAATGGCGCCACAAGGTAAAAACAAAAGACAGTCAGATGAAACAAACTGCATTCTACAGCCAAAGAGTTCTATTTTCAAATGTTGCAATAAATTTTTAAATATTGTTTATGTAAGTGGCCAGTTCCGGAAACTTTTAGTGTTACCTATGTATGTATTCAAAACATTTCTGTGGTATATGATGACGAAAGAGGCATCTATAGAACAGGCTTGAACGTACATAATGCCCTCTAAAGTATATTGTTTGCACGAAGGACGAAACTGACAGTTCATGCAAGTGGAAAATGCGCTTTTAACTCCTATGATACCCGGGCTAGTTCACATTGCAACATTCAAAAGTCGGCGACAATGTGAAAAGGTATTGGAATTAAAAGCGCATTTCCCACTATCACGAACTGTCAGTTTCCTTCTTCGTGCAAAAAATATACTTTACGTTAGGTACGAAATAGTGAATCCAGAAGTGACCTAATTTACGAGGAATTGATCGTTAAAAACGAAGCTGGTATAACTTTTTCTCCGATATGGAGTCCCACTAGTATCTATTTTAAGCCCTGACCAGTAAAAATATTAAAATCCTGTCCATGTTGCGGAGAACCAATATAACTATTTTCTTTTACTGGCAACAGTAACGTTAAAACGTTATTAAAAAGTGGTGATTTTTGTGTGTGTGCTGCCAGTGTGGTGTTGCTATTTAATGTGTGTAAATATGAGTGTTGCAATCATAAAAGAAAAGTTGGCGACCCTAGAGCAGGTTTTTTTATTTTCCTGCTTATCTAACATGGACGAAATAAATAGAGAAGTTTTGTCTCTCACAGAAACGTTTGAGCAATGAAAACGCAGGGAAGTTTAATCACGTGATCATCGCCTCGATAAAACGACTCGTCCTGCGTGTCTATTTCGCGTCATCTATGCTAGCTATACTGGTCAGGCTGTAAATAATTTACTATCTTGTGATGAGCTCTAACAGTGTGACCACCGAAGAGATTAACTAATGTCCTAGACATAAAATGAGTTCACCTATAAACAGTATGCTTTCCTTCGACGACTTTCCCTTCCGAGTCGGTCTTGCAAGCCTTGATGAGGTCAGCGCCTCCGCTCGCGTACAGCTCGAGACAGTGCGGCCGTTGTCTATCACTCGCCGGCCGGACCTGCAATGTTAATACAATAATCAATCAATTATACACAAATTCTTGTACTTTTTGTTCCACAAATGTTCATTTTTTTTACTACTTAGGCTCCCGGTTTCGTATTACACATCGGGCCAACGAATTGTTAATTTTGTAAACAGAGGTGAATCACCACAACTTGCGTTTCAAAATAGGTCTACGACAAGGTTAAGTCCATAAATAACGCCAATAAATATGTTGTTTCAATATAATTTTTCTATTATATCAATCGAATCCATCCAATATTTAAATACAATAACTAATACCCTTTCTTTTTGTTTTGTGGTCTTTAGCATGCCACAATGGAATTAGGTGTCAGCCATTTCACGGCTGCGTCATTTTCAGTGTTGAGTATTTCGAATCCTCCTTCAATTGCCCATATGGGACAGCTTTTGGTGAGGTGGCTCATAGACTGTATCTCTCCGCAGCTACAATGTGGATCGGTGTACAGGGGAAGAACAGGGAATGTCACATTTTTTCAACTTTGTGTTTTTAATGTCAAAACATTGTTTTTATATTTAGGTCTCGTTTACAATCACAAAAAACTGAAATACAATAAGGGATGGCAACCAAAAGTACGTTTTTCGATTGGCCTGAATGTGAAACAACCGGAAAGACGATTTTTCATTGCCCTAATAATAAAATAAACGCAACTTTAATTTTAATTTTTTCGTATTATATAAAGTAATAAATCAGTGAAAATATAAGGAAATGTATTTCATATTAGGTACGAATTTTTTAAAGTATGTAAACTTTCAATTGTTTAAAGTATCATTAAAAAGATGTATGCACTTTCAAAGGTTAAAATGCGTTTTTTTTTAAATGTACTCATATGGTCATTCCCTGTTCTTCCCGCGCACACTTCATATACGAGCTCGGCACATCGGCCTTATGTAGTCCTCAGGGCAATTCCACGGTAACTCATGTTACCTTTTACTCCAGTTTACGATATACTTTTAATAATATGTCAATAATGTGATTATGTAACTTAACTTATCCTCCTAATGTAAATTAACTCTTAAATAAACAAAAAATGTGTTAGAGCAATTTTCTTTAAACTTGACACATTTTCTATATTAAATCGCGTTACATTCGGCGACATAGCTTTTGAGACTAAAATTAATTGAAGCAAAACTCTGTTCCGTTTGAAGTAAAAAAATGCCTTAATTAAATACGGTTTTATTAATGCCTAACAAGTTTATTCATTATCAATTTCTTGCCCTCCATGCAGTTTTATTTTTTTGCATAATTAATTTCTGGTCACTCAAGTTACATAGATCTTGGAACTCATTTTACTTTCACGACTTTCATAGCAATTTTCGAACATCAAATCTCCCGCTCTGACAGGTCGATGAAGAAACGTTTCTTTTTGTGTATGTTGCCATACTTATATTTAAAAAACTATGTTTGCAGACCGAATCGTGCCCAGGTAGATGATTTCATTTTTAGCTCTTTATGTCGCATTTCAATGGAATTGCCCCTCAGTCTGTTCAGCCTGGGCCTATATTAGAGACTACGATGTTGGGGTCGCTTCACTTACGAGATGTTTGTTTCAAGCTTGTGAGGTGTTCCATCATTTTTAATACGTACTCATACTTTTAAAATCACACACAAGGTTCGACGCTGTTTACTACATGAACCTGAACCGGGATTGGTATAAAACTATGGTATCACCGATCACTCTCGTTTTAAAATGATAACGTACGGAAATGTTCTCTAGCGGAATGATCCCCCGCGGCTCCTTGTCCGTCGTATATTCGAAGTAGTACAGGCAGTTGTCGTTCAGTATGAACCACCGTCTCTTCCACGACTTGTATCTGGAATCGCACAACGATATACATTAGTAGATACACTCCTAAAAATGGTACACACAAGAAAGAAACTTTTATTTGTTTCTCCACAAATACAAACAACATACCTACATCAAAAAGGGAAAATCAAAAACAGAAAAGAAATGAAAATAATGAAACATTAATATAACGATTGCAGCAACAAAAAGGTTCTAAACAGACAGATTTTCACATTGGGGCTGTTCATTTATTACGTAAGACGTTTTAGGGGGTCAGACCAAATCTTATGTTTTCTTACATTGGGGCGGGTCTGATATTGCTTACGTAAGATTATATGACATATTTTTCAGTGGCAATTCTTTATCTGATTGGTCCAGGATTCACAGATAGTTTAATTTTCTTAAAAATTAGAATGATTGCGGGAGGGAATCCAATCAAATCTTAGTTACATAAGGAAGGGAGAGTCAAAAATAGGCCAAAACTGTCTTACGTAATAAATGAATAGCCCTTGTAGCAAAAGCTTTACCGATATCCAATGAGTAGCTAAACCGTAATAGGATAACACACAAACAAACGGACTATCGTATTCACAAAAAAGGAATGAGATTTTCATCAATCAGTCATTACATTAACAAAAAATGTAGAGCTTGTTTTCATGAAACCAATTTTTTACGTGTAATAAAAGAGAATTAATTAGGCTAAAACTAGCAGGCTTTTATCGCAAACAGTACAATCAGCAGAGTACTTTCGGTTGATTAACCTCTAAGTACGATAATTGCGTGCTGACCTTTGGGATCCGCACGTAACGCTCTCATATCGAAAATGGGGTCCGTTTCACGGGAATATAATTCATAGAGTGGTTGACCGCAATACCGCAGTACAATGCCGGTACCAAACATAGTGGTATTTAGCACTTTACAACGGTCACGCAAAAGGAGTGTCGCATTTATATTCAGCTTGCGAAATTAATACGTACGTACTGTCTTACTACACACTCTAGTGCGTAACTTGGCCTAAACAAATAAATACGTTATTAATAAATGTAATTATATTACACGTCTTTATTGGAAACCTTATGTAACAGGGAAAATTCAGGAATTTACAGCCAAGTGAACTCAAATAAAAGTCAAGGCAAAACTAGATGCGTTGTAAAGCGGTAAAGGCCCTTTAGACGATGATCAATACCGGAGTCTAAATCAATCACGCCGATTGCAAATGTAACAGCCACTTATTAGACTATGATGATTAACTCATTTGCTATACTGAATTCATCATCATCGTCTAAAGCGAGCTTAAGCCACACCACAAAGATTTCAACTTGAACAAACTTGATAAAGTTATCTAATTACATCTAACATTAGCATGGCAATATAGATTTTGGATAAACGTCTTTATTACTTTTTACCCGATGACCAAGCCTCATTAAGTTCAATCAGCTTTAAGCTCTATTCCATGAAGCATAGAGTACAAAACCCCGTGATCGTACCTGCCACCCTGTTTCCACAGCCAGCCCTCTTTGTCGGGGTTGAAGAATGTGTGCATGAGATCATTCCCGTCGTCCTCTGGTATCTTGAACGGCTCTGTCTTTATAGACTCGTATAATGACTGGAAAACAACACGTCCGTGTATTTTTAATACTGAAGTGACATATTAAGGTCTTTCGATGAATGAGCTCAATAAAAAATCGTTTTTATTGCTGGTCGATAAGAGTTTCGTCATGCGCAAATTTTGCTGTTGATTTTATTCTCCTGAAGAATGGCAAAGAAAAAGTACTTGAAATAGAAGAGCTTGTATGACTAGATTGATGGATGTAGAAGCAAAAGAGACGTGTCAGGATCGTAGCAGATGGAAATCTTTAGTCTCTGACTACCACTCTGGGAGACAGGCGTGAGTATATGTAGTATGTATATATGTTTTGCCATCAGCTAAGAGTGCAGTCTATTTGCAAACAACAACAATACAAAGGTTTACTTAGAAATACGAATTGAAAAGTATGAAGAGAGATTTAATTCAATTCGTATTGTATTATATTCGAATATTGCAACTTACAAATTGGTTTGCAAATCGCTTTTTGCCACAAAACATCAACCTTACTGCTCTGCGGCTTTCGTCACTATAGAAACCTCTTGATACATTTTAGTTCTAATATCTGAACGAAAGTGAGAAAGTTCAATGTTATTCATAGACTGTTCCATATTTGCATAATGTATCTGTACCGGGAATAGTCTCCAAAGTTAACCTTTCACTCGACGGATGTAGGGTTGCCAGATATACGGATTTAGCCGGACATGTTAGCCTTTTTACGATCGTGTCCGGTCAAATATATTCGTGTCCAGTCTGTCCGGCTTTTTTGATTTTAGATTTAGAAAGTAATACTTATAAAGGTTTTTAAATTTCCTTAATTTAAAATGCCGAAAAGTAGATAGCTTTTTAATTTTAAATAAGATACTTTATTTTTAAAATTCATAATATTTTTTATATTTTAATGAAAATATTTTAGTTTATTGTGTTTTGCCATAAGAAAGTTATATGTTTTTTTAATCATCTAGTTTTTAGTCTACAGAAGACTGAACACTTTTCTCTTCGTTTATATCATAATTACCAAACGACGAGACAACTGCGATTACTGGTTGTTGTTAGGTAGTTTTAACTTGTTAATTTTGTAACAAAACTGTGATTCATTAGTTATCAGCGATTTAGAAAAGATGTGTGTTGCTTGAAGCCGTGTGTCTTACTTTAAAAAACATACATATGTTCAAAAATATAATATGTCCGGCTTTTAGGGAAAAATATCGGGCCTTATGTAATGGTAAGTCCGGCTTTTGCGTTTTAGGGCCTGGCAACACTAGACGGATGAATAGCCTCTTTGAATATTCATATGTCGCCGATACACTTCGCATATTGGCTTGGCTTTTAAATCTGATATACTTTTTTGTAATCTTGTTATGATCTAAATATCAATGAGCTACTAAACTCGTATTTTATCGAGGGTTTTTGCGAAAACCCGACAACGCTTTGAATTCAATTATCTGGAGCTTTAAATTTTTAATAGTAGATGAAGAGGTTATAGGTTTAAAATATGAGGATTCTTATAAGCTTAAGCGGTTTTATAAAGCCGTACAACGTATTATGCAAAGTAACAATGTTCAAGGAGCTTTAGGTCATCACCTTGTCTACAAAATGCATTTCCAATTATTTAGAATTACGCAGGTTTCGTCAATAGATATACCGCCATCAGTCGGTCTCAGGTAAGGTTTGCCCCCTGGTTTTGCCTGTTTGAGAGAACTTCGGGGGATTTGCGAGTAAGATGGTAGTACCTTCACAATTAAGCCCGGCATCAGTTTTACCACCTTTATTACCCATCAATGGATAACAATGAAACCATTTTGTAGGATTAAAAGAGGCGAACGTAATCTCCTTGAGCATACCCTTCATTCTAAATCCTTTATGAATGTTCAAATACGTAACGTTTTAGAAGATTTTCCGTACTATTCCCCGGGCCCATGCTAATAGTCCCAGCGGTTCTTGTATTATAGCGAACACGAACTAAAGAGTTTCGCTGTATGGATTTCCCGTTCATAAACAAAGAGTTATTTTTTTGTGTCTCCAAATTCTCTGCCAATGCTACACGGCGGGATAAGGAGAGACTGCAGATATCTATCTGCTACGATCCTCATCAATCAATCAATAGTCATAGAAACTCTTTTATTTGGGGGCTTTTGGTTTTCCCTTCTCCAGTATGTCACCAATTTGGTGGGCATACGTTCTTCCACGGCGGCCCGGACGGGCTTTACCTTCCACTTGCAAACCATATATTCCTTTCATCACTCTTTTTTCATTCATTAACACTAAATTCCCAAACTGATGCAATAAGCGGCGGTAGCTCAGGCGGTAGAACGCTGGCCTCTCAATCTTGAGACCCAGGTTCGATCCCCGGTCAATGTACCAATGAGTTTTTTGTAATTTATGTGCATAGTATTTGTGTTCTTACCTAATACCACTGAACGGTGAAGAAAAACATCGTGAGGTAACCTGCATGCCCTAAAAAGCGCGTAATTGTGCCCGAAGTACGGCGTTATGGCTCACCACCCATCACGTTGGGACGTAACATTCGTCGGTGAAACGCGGGTGTACCGGGTGTGACCAGGAACACCTCTGACACCCCTCGGGGATTCATGCCGTGACGATATATTTTTTTGATGCTACAATATTACTCCCAACAAGACTTACCAAGAGCAACTCCTGCGGTAGGTCGCCACCGTTATTGATCCCTCTGTTCATAGCGACGAACTGCTCCGGCGCTGGCTTGTCCTTTACACTGGGATTGTGTAAGGACGTGTTCAGCATTATTATCGCGAAGCTGAGCACGTAGCACGTGTCTGCATTCGTGAAGATATCCGGGTTCAGTTGACAGTAGCGCTGAGCGAAGCACTCCATCATTCGGTCGATTTTCTGCGCTTCGCCGGGGAGCCGGAAGCTCCAAAGGAATTGTCTGGAAATGTTGAAAGGAACAGTGAGTTAAGAGGTCAGTGGAGCAGGTCAGGCCCAGTTGCAGGGATTGCATGTGAGAAACGCGTACATGGCGTTTATAATGAGACGTGTCATTGAAATAGAAGGAAAAAGTACAACATAGGTAAATATTTAAAAAAACCTTTGCAAAGTGTGTTGTTTAATTATTTATTATTGTTTATATTACATATTTTCTTTAGTTTGTTTATCTTTTTGTTACATAATTTTAATTTTGAAATGATTTAGTTTAGATAGAGATATATTGTAGTTAAGTTTTAGATTATTACATGTGTCTGTAAACAAACAAAAAAAAAACACTATTAAAATTGAAAAAAAAACACTATTAAATGTTTATTTGACTGGATGTGCCCAATCTCAGTAATGACAAACTCTCGAGAAACCAATGTAACGGTGCAGCCAGAGAAGGTCTCAATGACTCGTGTTTCAAAATAAACAGGAAACGAGAAAATATACTCCCGGCAATGATTAATATCGAAGGTTACGTATTTCATGAGCATGAGCGTATCGTTTGCTGGCACGGATAGGAAACAATTACGGTATTTCTATCGTGTTCACTGTGGCCTGGTTAGTATTTGACGTGCCTTCAGTTTTATAGATTCTAAATGGTCTTTCCCAGTGTCATTCCTATTTACCTCTCCGTGCCAGCTACCAATGGGAAAATGGTAAAACAAACTTCATTGGACGAATACCTACGTAGTTTCAATAAAATACAAAAAGGTATATTAAAACTTTTGTATATTGGTAAGCCGTGCCATAATAACAAAATCTGACGTCATTTCGACACAATTTATAACACTTTAATGGCCTCAGAGGTGGTAAAGTGCACTTATTGCACTATTACCAATAGCTGGTAGAGTTATAGTTCAACCTCGATTGATTATACTTGCGGAGCTTAGATTCAGTAAATATTTTGACGCAATTGATTCAGCAGAACCAATAAACTTGTTGCTGCTGTATCCGAGTTGGCATCGATGTTTAGGGTCGTCCACATCAGTGCATTCATTGTAAAAGGGTAGTAAAACTATTTTAGACTCTGTTATGATTCTATATCGACACTTGTCGTAATGCGACGGGTGTGATCATAATAAGAATGACATCAGCTCAGCTCTTATTTGTATGCGCATCTACCTGCCGTACTGATGATTGTGTCATCACCAACGTTAAAGTTGACACTCGACTGCTTAGCTGATTCATTAGATGTGATCATTGTTAACATTCTTTTATGTAAAATGAATGTAGTATTCTCTTCGCAAGTCACTGTTTTTTTACATAGTAATAAAAGCGTTAAGTCGGCGGCAATTTCTGCAATTTCCATGTGGTTCGTTTATGAAAGGGACAAGCTGAAAACTAACGTAGCTTAGCTCACAAAAAAGAATGAACGTTTTTCTTTTTGCCATACAATAAATATTAAAACTAATACTTCATTATTTTTTGTTTATAAACATTGGTCTTTGTTTTTTTAAATGTGTTTTGTACCGCAAAATAAATATAATTTCTTTCTTTGATATTCGTACAATAAAATATTATTCCTTTGGATAATCAATCACGATATAGGACAAGTTGCCGAGACTTGGCACCTACTTCCGCGCTCCCACCCCGCACCCCGCATGACCCATGGGAGTGATATCTAACTGAAAACTTATCTACGGCAATGGCAATAGCGTACCTAAATAAGGTTCTCACCTTAAAGCCTGTACAAGTATGAGGTCCGTGAAGTCGTGCAGCTCGACGAAAGCTCTTAGCACCGCCTCGTTGAACTCAGATCGTTCTCCAAGGTAGTCCCCTATCGCCGTTTTGCTGAGCCCTTCGCCCTTATGGAGGAATTGTGCGACGTCTTCTGGTGTTCTCTGGAGTAAGCCGTTTTCGTACAGGTATTCGATTCCTGGAAAGAAACGGTGCATTTTAGTTATTTACTTGAATTATAATAAAACTGGTCAAGTGCCAGTAGAACTTGTGCCCTGAGGGTTCCGTAACTGTTTAAAACACAAACTTATACCACTACCAGTTATAAAATTTGTTGTATAATAACGTTGGTTCTTTATTACTGTTTAAATAATTTAATAAAGTAATTTT